>JADFUC010000996.1:0-129483 GCA_019722365.1 Lithospermum erythrorhizon
TAAACATTAACGCCTTTAAGGTTATAACGACGCATGAAGCTCCATATAAAACTCTTCATGGCATATACATGCAAATTATCCAAACAGTATTAGAAAATTATGAAATTGACAATTAGGCAAATAAAACTTTTCTCAAATAATACACTTAAGCAAATACTAGCTAATATAGTAAATTGCCACAAAAAATTACTGTTTGGAGAGTGCTTATAACATCCATGATTTTGTCCTTCAATTACTATATACCAAATTTCATAGACACTGACATTTAAAATATTTCAAATAGACATCTAAACATTTCAACTATTCAAGAAGATTCTGAAAGCGATTTTATACATGAACTTTGACAATCTTTTTTGACACTCGAACTATACTTTTTAATAAACCTAAGCGTGAAAATGATATATATTACTTTGTTATTTTTTAAAATATCAAACACTTAATTATACTCACTTTAATAATCAATTTTAATTAATTGAATTAAAAAATACATCATCAACTCCATTTCCACCCTTACCCTTCAACTATCCCAATTGAATTTATCCTACCAAAAAAAATAATACCTAAAGAGTATTTTTGCTGTCGATTATCGGGGACGGACTGATCCATTGATACCAATCAATGCTTAGTTCAGTGGGTTGTTAAATCTGTGGAGCTTTTAGGGAATCCAAACTACAAGCCAAAAGAGATTCTAGAAGAAATTCACAAAACTTATGAAATCACATTATGTTAGAGGGTGTTTGGCTGCTTATTTTCTTTACTTCTATAAGTTACCAATTTATGCTTATCAAATTTATTTTGACTTATTTGATTAACATAACTGCAAATTTAAATTTTTTTAAATATTTTGGATAATAACTTATAAGTCAGAAAGTTGGTGAAAATAAATTATAGCGACATCATTTGTATAGCACTTTTTGATTCTTTATGACATAAATAAACAATAATTTAATATTTAAAATAATAAAAAATAATTATAATTAAAATTAATATTTTATGACTAAATATATTATTTTCATCTTCATTAAAGATCGCCCACTTTTAGTTGTTTCATTCAACTTCACCTTAAATATATTTGTTTGGCAAGTATATCTTATAAAAAATATATCAAATTGAAAGAAGCTAAATGAATTTCATCGACATATTACCGCGATTATACAATACAAACAAAATATCTACACAAAATTGGAAGAGATTTAACAAAAAGCTCAAAAGCGATAAATCTTTGATT
The DNA here is from genome assembly GCA_019722365.1 of Lithospermum erythrorhizon. Classification (NCBI taxonomy): domain Eukaryota; kingdom Viridiplantae; phylum Streptophyta; class Magnoliopsida; order Boraginales; family Boraginaceae; genus Lithospermum; species Lithospermum erythrorhizon. The sequence goes on from JADFUC010000996.1 coordinate 1,229, forward strand.
TTATGAAAGAATATTTATGATATTAATAATAGTATAAATTATATATTTTCCTCTCATACGGATTTAACAAAATACATTAAGAACTTTGAATTAAAAAATCTAATGTAAGAATACAAGAATTAAAGGATTGAATGGCCAAGGATAAATTAACGGGCATTTACGATATGCCTAATGGCACTACGAGCAAGAATCGCCAATTTACTTGGTCAAAACTACTGAAATATTAATTATGAGGGTAATCAGGAGTTAGAACTTTTTTTAAATAACTTATAAGTTGATTTGTAGCTTATAAGTTGGGTGCTAAATTTTTTACCAAAAATATCATTTTGTCAAAATCAACTAAATTTGATTAAAAAAAAAAGCTTAGCCAAACACCCTCTTACAAGCAAGCTTGGGGTGAGAAGGGAGTGCTATTATGACTGCTATGTGTGGTTCCTATTGAAGGATACTGCTCTCCTTCATAGTCAAATATTTCATGGGGTTAGGGTTAGGGCTAGGTGGGGTGGGAAGCGCCACAAGAAGATTTTTTACCAATTAATTAAAAATCGATTATTAAAAATCGATTCACCAAGATTCATATTTCAAAACGAATTACAAAGAAAGTAATATATATAAATTATTTTACCTTAAATTTATAACTATTAAAGATAGCTCGCCATTAATTTTTTTTTTTTCCAAAAGTTGAGGTGCCAAAAATTATCTCCAGATACCTAATTAAAAGATTAAAATGTTCAAATAACTATTTAAAATATTTTGTATGAAATTTAGTGATTACTATACTTAAAAAGTGGAGGGGCAAAATAATGTATTTTGACTCTGAAATACACTATTCTGGTGTGGATGTAAAGGGATTGAACCCGGGAGGCCTTTGGGGGCAGCTGAAGGTCGGTGCGTCGTTTCACTGCTCACTTCAACCTCCTCTACTCCTCCTTAACACCATCAAATCTACACAATAAACAGTTATCTAGTAAAAAGTACTCAATCAACCACATTTCAACACAACCGTGTCTGGAAGTGAGAGACTCAAGAGGGTGGTAATCACACTAGAAAAGGGTGTGGGGTAGGCAAGACCACAAGCACAGCCAACATTGGTCTCTCACTAGCTCGATTCGGCTTCAAAGTAGTAGCCATAGATGCAGACGTCGGTCTACGTAACCTAGACCTTTTACTAGGTCTAGAGAACCGAGTCAATTACACTGTAATCGAAGTCCTAAACGGAGAGTGTCGACTCGACCAAGCCTTAGTTAGGGACAAACGTTGGTCCAACTTCGAACTACTATGTATTTCGAAGCCTCGTTCGAAATTGCCCCTTGGATTTGGTGGGAAGGCTCTTGTTTGGTTAGTTGATGCCTTGAAAGATAGGCAAGATGGGGGTTGTCCTGATTTCATCCTCATCGATTGCCCTGCTGGGATCGATGCCGGGTTCATTACTGCGATTACTCCTGCCAATGAGGCTGTGCTTGTCACCACTCCCGACATTACCAGCCTCCGGGATGCGGATCGTGTGACCGGGCTGCTTGAATGCGACGGCATTCGTGATATTAAGATGATTGTCAACCGTGTTCGTACTGATATGATCAAGGGCGAAGACATGATGTCTGTGCTCGATGTACAGGAGATGTTGGGCTTGCCGTTGTTGGGTGTGATTCCCGATGATTCCGAGGTCATCCGGAGTACTAACAGAGGGTTTCCGTTGGTTTTGAATAAGCCTCCTACTTTGGCTGGCCTTGCTTTCGAGCAGGCTGCTTGGCGCTTGGTCGAGCAGGATACTATGCAGGCTGTCCTGCTCCATGAACAGCCCAAGAAGCGCGGCTTTTTCTCCTTCTTTGGAGGCTAGCCATTGCTCTCCACTTTGTCATCTGTGAAAATTGCTTTGTACAGCTTGGAGTTGTGGTTTGCTATTTATCATCGGATTGTTTTCATTGTTTTCTGATAGCTAGATAGTCTTCACTGTTTTGTAGAATTATCCGTCATTGCATTTATATTCCGTGATCAATTTCAAGTTAGTCGGATTCAGTTCTGAAAATGAATTTTAATTTATGACAATTATAGATTGTGCAGGTATTAGCTATCAGTATTCAGAGTTCTGTATTTGCAGATTAGATTAATGCTCATGTTTCACCCTGTTTCTTCTTAGATGTGGACGGGGCCGTTTTTCTAGGGTGTTAGCATTACTTTAAACTTGTTAGCATTACTTTAAACTTGTGCTTAATACATGGTTTTCACATTTTAAATCTCTGTTGAACAGTAAGAATCTAGTGTTTTCCACAGTTTAGGTTTTATGCATTGTGAAGTACTGGATCCCTCCTTAACAGTTTGTCAACTATAGACTATTCGAGTACAGATTCATCATTTTTGCTCTTCAGTTGATCGGGGTAACCTTATCCATGATCAATGAGGTTAGGGATATTTCTGTCCCTGTTCTAATAGTGTCGATTGAATTGTTATATAACTTATTTTGTCTCTTAAATGTATTTTGGATCTGATACAACCATACTGCATTAGTAAATCACTCATTGTCTTATTAATTTGATCTACATGAATGTAAATTATATATATAGATGAGGCCTGTAAGAAAAATGATTTATAATTACTTGCTGATTTCTTGTGAGATGCATAGTAGGGAATCAGTAAGCTGTTCTACTGTTAACCCTGAAGCTTTTGACTTGTTTGTATTCCGTAAGTAATCCACCGATATGTTACAAGGTAGTATCTCCATTGTAGGGAATTACTCAAGTATGGGCTGCCCTCTGGTGACCTAGGTGAAGGATACTGCTGTTTCATAGTCTGAACTCACCGGGTTTTAGGTATTTCTAAGGCCTTACATTATTGAATAGATTATATAGGTTAAATAGTTAAATGGAATACAATGAACCAGTCATTAGAAAGAGATCTATTATGTTTTAGATTTGGTCATGAACCCAATGATATATGCTTGCAGTATTCTTATTTTGATAGATAATACTCATAGTGATGGAGTGCAATGTTCATAACTTGCAATATTTTTTACTGATCAGACTTCTACGGAACGGTGGCATGGATATTAATCCCTTGTTATGATCATCCAACACTTTTTTCATGTGTGTTTCAAGAAATTTCTTCATGATTTACTAGTTCAAAATCTGAAATGGTGCTCTATTCTCTTATTTACCATCACAAATCCATCGATTGATTTACTCTCAAATAGCCGGCAAATAGCTGCCTCCGCCTCCAATGCCTCCCGGTTAACTTTACGATCGATTCAAAGTTTGCTGGAAACACTAAACTACACGGGAGAATGGCAACTACATGATAATTGCTGTCTAGACCAATGTGTAATCCATTCCATACACAATATTTAAAAATCTCCTTGATTTTTTTTGGTAAAATGTTATGAATCATAAGTATAATGTTCAATAGTGTGAGTGAAATGTTAAATAGGGTTGGGTAAAATGTTCAATAGTACCGAGTAAAATGGTATTTAGTGTGGAGTAATATTGTATAAGAATGTTGGGTAAATTGGTATGAAATTTTAGAAGAGTGTTCAATAAGGTTGAGTAAACTATTCACTTGACTTGAGTTAGCTTTTCAATAGGGGTGACTGGTGAGTAAACTATTCAATAAAGCTGAGTAAACTACTCAATAGGAGGTGAGTAAAATGTTCGATGGAACTAGGTAAAATGATACTCAGTAATCAGTATATAGTACCGAGTAATATGGTATAGTAAGGATGAGTGACATGTTCAATAGACTTGAGTGAAATGATATGATAGTGTTGAATAAACAAATGAAATAACCTATTCTTGTTAAATATCGTTTTATATTATTCTAGTTGCTCGCTGGTGCGACAAGTGGGTGATATTAAAAAGTTCGAGGTAAAAATTAAGAATTTATATTATATTGGTCTATTAATGGTGGAAATGCGTGTAGCATAAATAATTCAGAGTGGGTAAAGAAATCGAGTCGAGAATGATATGAATAGTAAAAATTGAATTGACAATATATTGTGTGGAAAAGTTGTTTCATGAAACTATTATATAACATTTAATAAATTATTTATTTAGGAGTGGTGATCAAGAAACAATTAACTAAGGGAGTTAAATTAACTTAACTATAGTTTTATAAAGCTTCTAGGATACTACATTTTGCTTAGCTTACTAAAGAAGCTTTACTCAATTTAAATCATTATCTTTTCAAAACCGAAAAGGAAGAAAATTTCACTTCTCCCTCCTCCAATAGCCGAACTTTCCCTCCTCATTTTCCTCAAAGATTTTCTTCCATTTCTTGTTGAAATCAAGCTCAAGGATCTTCTCACAAACATTTTAAACACTTGAGGTCACTTTTAAACTTTTGTTTGGTTTTAAGTTTGAACTTTTATGGAGAAATGTTGACTTGTGTTTTAAAGTTATAGATGGTTGGTTTTATTAATCTGTGTTTCAAAGACGACAAATAACATCTTCACGCATTTAAAACCTTTGAATAAAAAATGTCGATTTATATTTTGTTGACTTTTCTAGATCTAATTTTGACTTTTTCAAAGAAAAATAATACTTCCTCCGGGTTTTTTACCAACTGATAATTTTTTGCTTTTAAAATAGCCATTTTAAAGATAATAAATCGTGACTTTTACATTTTCTAACGCATTTTTACTACTTTTATATTGAACTTATCAACCAACCAATATATTTTTAATTAATCGACATTCTACATTTCAATGCACATTTTCATTACTAAACTTTTCCTTAATAAAGCAAGAAAAAGTCATAGAATGACAAATAAAAAAAATCGGAAGGAGTATGAAATAAATAAGATAAGTCGTTTCACGATATTGGTTTGTTTTAAAACAAGTATTATTATATGGAGTTGACTTATGAAAGAAAGTTTTGATTTTGAAAACTTTTTATATTTATTATGAATTTTTGGATATTAAATAGTCAAAATTGAAATTAAATGGTTATAAGTATAAATTTTGTAAAATAATTTAAGGGAGTATTTTTCTAGTGATTACTCACCAATAGGAAATTCTCAAATAAATTTAGAATTTTAGAATTTATTTGCTATTTTGGTGAATTAATGTCTTAGAAAAGTGGAGATTTTAAATCACCGTAAATCATTTTAGAACTTATAAATTAAATTTGTATTTTTCCTTAAACCTTTGGCGTATAAAGAAGCTGGGGTTTTAAAGTTTAAAATTTTGTAGTTGATTTGATATTAATTTTGATTTATGGGTTATAAATGTAATGCAAGTAAATAGAGAGAAATGAATTTTATCAAGATCAAACGTTTTTTGGATCTAATGGTTGGGCTCTTAAAATATATTTTGAGCTAGGATAATTATATCGGGTCAGTTTAATTTATTTTGATATTTATTTTGGATTTAATGAATAAAAGGATTATAAAAGAAAGCAGAACGCAAGCACGCTGGATGGGGAGTTTGTTGGATATGAGTTTGGATAAATTAGGTGTACGCTAGTTTCTCTTGCAAGTAGGCGAAGTACTTACTTTATGATAACTTGTTATATTATAAATAAGCGAAAGGCTGTTTCATATACGTATACGTGTTATTGATTGAATGTGAAATATGATTGCTATGTGGTATTCATAATGGTATATATGAGATGGTGTATGGTGAGTTACTTGACATTGATATATGGTTTGTGATTTGCATTATGATAAACTATGAACTATGAAGTTACATTATGATGAATTATGAAACTTGGAGTTATAATATGGTGCTATGAAATGTGGAGTTATGGTTGATATGGAAATGGAGAGTTATATTGTGACGGTACGCGAAGTATGTAGTTGAATAATGATATACGATATAAACCAGTGGTGGTGTTATACTATAATGAGTCGATGTCGAGATATATATAAGTGATCAATATACGGTCATATATGCGACTAAGTGATATACATACAGATCGATGATTATAATTTGGTAGGTGATACGTATATATGATAGAGTAATTGTTTATGAGTTGTTATACGTGTAACAAGTATGTGAATGTGTGACTATATGATTATATTACCATATGATATGGGGTGGTGTGGTTGTGGATATTCAAAAATACCAAACACCCTGCTAGCCGGGGAACTACAGATGTGAGAGAATACCAAACACTCTTCTAGTCGAAGAGCTACAGATGTGGGAGAATACCAAACACTCTGTTAGCCGGAGAGCTACAGATATGGAGAATAAAATCCTTGTGTCGACGGGCACAAGAGACTCACTGCAGTTGAGGGAGAAATACGTATACTGCGTAAATGATAATTTATAAAACGCATCATGATGGAATAAAGGTCAAAGCGTTTATATCTATGGGTGCTACATGGAGTATATTTATATATGTATCAAGTTGGGATACGCTTGACTCATTTAGTCGATTGTTCATGAATATAAGGCCGCAGAATGATATTTGCTATAACTATTGAGAATTGATTATGTTGAGTTATTGTTATGCACTTCTAAACATATATTGGGATGAATATAGGTTGGACCTGGAATGATATGCTATGGAAGTAAGAATAAGTATATGTTGTTATAATTATATATACCTTCGCTATTACGTGTACGGCAAGAATAAGTGCATATGTTTTGCAATTATATATACATTCACGCGTACGGTGCGTGGTCGGGTTATTATTCTTGCGTACGTATTCGTATGGGCTTGGCAATCGCTCTTTCCCTATGGCCTCGTGGAAATTATCCGAATTTTCATTCAAGACAATTTAATATCAAGCCTCCCCTTAAAATAACTCCAACTACACAAGCCAGATAGCTAAATACTACTCATTTTTCCCTCCTGGGCTTAAGAAATAAACGACACCTCAAGGCTGACACCTCAAGCTTGCTGAACACCTCAGGCTTACTTATTACTTCAAGGCCATAACCCTATTTATCAATAAAACCCTCCATCCTTAATGCTAATCACAAATCTTTTCTTCTTTCTCTATTCTTTCCTCTTGGCCGAAGTTATCCCTCCTTTTCCCCAAAAATTTTTTCTTTCATTCGTGCTTATTCTCTTTAAATCATATCCCTAAAAGCTTCTAAATAAGTTTTGCATGAAAACGTATAACTATTTCATTTTATTGATTATATAACTAGTTATAACTATGTCCAATTACTTTAATTAGCTAAACTCATCCATAAATGATATTAGATTTATATTTAATAGTTTAAGACGGTTCAAACATAAGTATGTTGATGCATAAAGTATCTAATTAAATTATTATTGAACTAAAGTAATAAATTAATTGCTTATAATATACATAAACTAAATTATAGAGTCCGAAGGTTTTAGTTATTAATTATGTAATTCCATTTGGATAGTAGTATTCAATTTAGATTCTTGATATAATTAATATAGTTCGAGTTCTCGATATAAACAAAAGTGAAAACGAAAGTATAGTAATATATTATAAAATCGATAAAATTACATGCTCAAGAAAGTAGCTCACCAAATCTAAATGTCATAGTTTAAAGTTACTAAAGTAAAAGCAATTGTTATTATTATGTTCTTTAAAGGATATCAGGCAGTTACTCGAAGTAAAACTTGAGAATACTTTTCGTGGTTTCGAAAGTAGTATTTATATCACGTGACCTAACCTTTCATATATATCATGTATATGTAAGTTGTATAGTTTTTACTAGACGAGTTATATATGAGCATGATATCGGTGACTATGATGTTAAGTATCAGGATATGATCTCATGGATATCCGAGTTCGATATATGACGACGGGATGACGGTCATGTGATTTGTTGTTGAACTCTAGTCCGGTTAAATCGTACTCTTTCCGCAGCCGAGCTTGTTCCCGCCATAGAGTAAGAAATTTGCACCGATTTTATATCCTCGCTTATCGGAGTACAACGAGTAATACTATTTTGTCCTCGCTTGTCGGAGTAAGCAACAAGCGACGCCGCATTCTTTTCTCCTACGGGTTATAGACTTCGCGTGACCTATAGCTTATCATTGGCTGCGATATACCTGATGTTATCGATCGCGGCAAGATAGTTTAAGTCTATCGATTATTTGATATGATTATGTTAGCGGCATTATACATGCTTTTCGCTACGCTGATATTCATTGAGCTACCACTCCCTTTATTTGGGGATCCTTTAATTTTTATAGCTTAAAGGAGACATTCGTGTGGCATCACCTTTTGTGGCGAGGAGCTGATTATCATCTTAGGTACGCCGTGTTGTTAGATATCCTCATATTTTCTTCTTCCCTGGGCCTCCTCATATTTCAGAAGATTGGCTCGGCGACGCGTGATTTCAATTACATTATGTATATACGCTTTGAGGTCGGGAGCATAAATGTCATTTTAGAGACTTATGAGATTAATTGGGGGAGTATTTTGTTGTATTATTCAAAGCTTGGCGATGACATTTGTTCGACGACGATTTTAATGCAAGTAGAGTTACTAGTTCAATCTGATGGATCAAGTATATTATTATTATTATTATGAATCAAGTCTTTTAGGTTGTCATCCACGATTAATGATTTCGTGTTCGATTGATGATGATCCTAACTCGTAAGCTCGAATTCGCGGCCGTTATAATTTTAAGACGTGAAACCAGGCTAAGATTTTACAGCCACACAGGTTACGTGTTTCAGTTTATGCTTTATGAGTCAGAGTTGGTTAAGGTCCATTTCGTGAGCCTATTTCACGAAGTTGAATTGCTTTTTCTTTCTTTCATGCATTGTCGGCGACGCCACCGCAGGAGATTCGCAGAGCCTTTAAGCAAACGGTAGCACCCCCAGCTCGGCGGCAGCAGAGCTAATGTTCACTAATCGGGTGTAAGTATTAATCAACCCGCTGCTGCGTAGTTTGTTAAATAATGGTTCAGCTCACAACATGTATCTACGCCGCTGAATCAGCGGAACCAACCAAATTGCAGACAACCGAATCAACCACGTTACAAGAGGCTTAATTCACCCTTATAGAACGAAATACCGAGTTACAAAGTAAGATGTTTGATCGTTTCTTGAATAGAGATCCACCAAAATTCTTTCCCTAAGAAATCTCCAATTCAAGCAATTTGAATTTATCAAAGATTCAATCCATATTTAACCTGGTATTGTGTGGGTCGAGACGGAAGTTTGTAGTTTATCAATTTTGGAAGATGGACCGGTGGGAAAATATTTGTCCTACTTTAACTAATGTGAATGTGTGATCCGTTGACTCGGGGAGTGCCAAAAATTATTTTACCGAGAATTGTTTGAGTACCCATACGCAAACTTTGGAGCTTAACCTATATAGTTAAATCAAGGTGGTCGACAATTAGCGAGTATGCAAAAGAGGTTGAATGAACTCGGCCAAGTGGTTTCCGTATGTGTACATATCGGGAGCGTAAAAAGATTCAAAGAATTTCGTGGACGGAATGGCACTAGATTCGAATTCTTTTGTCATTAATGACTTTTTCAAGTGTTAATGAGTTGAAAAATGCTCCATTACAAGTGGAAAAGGAACAGGTTGAATTTCGTTATCTTAAAGATAATAAAAGGGGAAACCAATATATATCTAGGAGCAGTGGACATATGAATTATGGAGTTCAAAGACATCCGATACAACAAATCGCATTTTACTTAGAGTCAATTTGTGAGCACCGCTTGCAACTCTCACTTAGCCTTTAAGGATCCGTGCAAATAACTTCAATCAATACTACAAGCTTTAACACCATGAAATTATGTAGGAGACGGCAGAGGCGGTAGATGCTTTGATGCTAGTGTTTCTCATATGATACAGAATTTTCCTGATAGAGAAATCATTTGTTTCCGATGTCACCAACCGTGACATATCAAGTACTACGTTTCCTGGGCCTGTGGTGCTAAGAGTAGTAGTACTTTCAAAGCCGCTGCACCGTTGTGCTGTGGAATTCAAGGTGGACGTGAATGGACGGCTTGTAGGCCGAGGAAATCGTGGACGCTGAGTCGGGAGTAGTCGTGGTAAAAGTAGTACGGACGTGGGCGGATATTCATGCTACCCAAGAGAAGCCTAAAATTGACCTAAAGCGTTTTCTTCTTCTGCTGTGTCCCTTTATCTTTATTTGGAAAAGAAGATAAAGTTTATTTGACTCCGAGCAACGACTCCTTTGTCTCCACAAGCTTCTCACATCATATTCTCTATCTCGAAATTCTTTCCTTTCCCTCAAGGTTGATGCCACACTCTCAGAGTCATATGATTTCTCGAAATATAGAAAATTGTCCTTTAAGTATAGAAAAAATCATAAATTTGATGTGGATTTACCGTTGAAATGATGGACTTCAAATATTATTTTGGGTACGATTGGTTGAAAACATCATGCCATGATTGATTGCCATCGTAAGGAGATCGTGATTTCTAATCGGGCTTACTCCGAAATTCATTTTCTCTTGGTGATCGAAAATACCTTCCCCGCCTTATTTCTTCCATAAGAGCGTAAGCTTCTAAAGAAGTGGACGTGATCGTTATCTGCCTCATGTGTTTGGACATGGAGAAACTCAAGTGAAACCGAGGATGTTTATATTGTAAGAGAGAGTATGCCGACGTGTTTCCAAGAATTGCCTGGTATTCCTCCCGAACGAGAAGTTGAATTTAAAGATCGATATAATTTTCGGTACTTCACCTCTATGGCCCTACATCGAACGGCCTCAATTAAAGGAATCGAAGACTCACCACAGTGAATCATAGATAAGTGGTTTCATTCGACCTAGCATTCGGGATGCTCCTGTATTGTTTGTTAAAAAGAAAGATGGAACTTTGAGGCTCTGTATTGATTATCGACAATTGAACAAGGTAACTATTCGAAACCGATACCCCTTACCCAGGATTGATGATTTGTTTGACCAGTTAAGAGGTGCTCGTATATTTTCTAAGATCGAGCCTGTGATCAAGGTACCACCGCTTGAAAATTAGGGATTTAAGATGTTCAAATCAAAGACACGGACACTAAGTGAGTTTTAGTAATGCCATTTGAATTAACGAATGCCCCTCGCGTTTTTATGAAATTTAATGAATCGGGTATTTCATTCTTGTTTGGATAAATTTTTAGTGGTGTCGCAATTTACGATATTTTGGTGTATTCACATAGTCGCTGGGGCAAACACGAGGAGCATTTACTTAATTGTTTTACTTTGGGCGCGATCAATTATCGCTAAATTTTCTAAGTGCTGTGCTCCGTCGAGAAAGTGTAATTTTAGGACATGTAATTTCAGTGGCGTATTAGCGCTGATCCTCTAAGATGTATATCGGCGAATCTGGGAACGACCAACCAGCCACACTGGGCGTGCGTTTTCTCTGGTTTACCGATACTATGTACTTCCTCTTATAAAAGATTTCAATTCTGCAATACCATTGACTCAACTAACCTCGAAGATGGTTATCATTTGTGTGAGTGATGATCGTGTGGCTTACTATTTTAATGTATTAAATGAAAAGCTAACTTCTCCAAATTCTAACTCTTCCGTCGATTCGTAGGTTACATCATTTTACAAAATACGCTTCATCAAGGTTCAAAAGTGCTCTAATGTAGAACGGCCGAGCGATAGCCTATGCATCACTTCCACAATCAAGAACCAATGAAGCGTAATTATCCAACATTACGACATCCGGAATCGGGTCGCTACTGCCTCATGCCTTTAAGATTCGAGACATTACCGCATGTCAAATCTCTTACTCGATCATAAGAGTTTGGAATATTTGCCTACACAAAAAGATTTGAATTTCATGAGCAGGAGATGGATGTGAATTCTCTTATCGCTGATTATGATTGTCATTTAATATCATCCGTAAAGCCAATGTAGCTTGATGACGCATTAAGTCGTGAAAGAAAATTTCTCATCTTTACAAATATCGGCGTCAAGGAACCAATAATGACCTTAAAGAATTAAAAAGCACTTTAGAGTCGAATGAATGGAAATCTTTTAAGACAAATGCAAGAAGCACCCCATTCTTCGATTTAATCTAGAAATACAACAAAAAGCATTTAAAAGCTACAAAAAGATACTGAGGGAAGAAGAATGGCAACAGACGATTTTTGCAATCAAAGACGACGGAATGCTTACAATGTACGGCGTAATATTTGTAACTCCTACCGATGAATCTAAGAGAGAAAATTCGAGAGTCCATAACGCCCATATAGCATGCATCCCGGTAGTACTAAGATGGCCTGTGATTCCTCGAGAACATCCTATCAGGCCAAAAATGAAAAGAGTGATTGTTGAATTTATAGCTATGTTTGATTTGTCAACAGTAAAAATTAACATGTATATCCCGTGTGGTTATTGGCAACCCCTTCCAACGACCGGATAATGGAACAAATTACCATGGATTTTGTTTCCGGCTACCAAAAACATTTAAGAGGAACGATGTATTTGGGGCGAGAAGCTGATAGCTTCTAAGCCACCATTTTATTCAATAAGACGTAATCGCATGGTCCTCGAATGCTAGGCAAAGTTATATGTTGATCGATTGTAATGACTTCATGGAGTACCAGAACTATCATGGTTAGATCGAGACGCTAGATTCACTTCCACGGTTTTGAGAGGTTTTCACAGTTTAATGGGTTCTGAAGACCCAGTATTTCTCCATTTCACCCTAATCGCATCTGGGCAAATAAAGAACCATTCAAACACTGGGGAAGATATGTTACGTGCTCGTGTATTAGATTTTTCCCTGGTCACTGGACGATGAATTACCAAGCATGGAGTTTTACAATAATAGTTTCCATGGCAAAGATCGAAATGTCACCTTTGAAGCTCTTTACGAGAAGAATGCCGAACTCAAATATTATTGAATAAAGTAGAGATAAGAAATATATGGTTTCGAAATAGTAGAAAATCTATGTAGAGAATAAACACATACAACAACACTTAAGAACTACAAGACGCATAAAAAGAAATATATGCCGACCGCCGCCGGATAGACTTGAGTTTTGAAATTGGGCTATGTTATTTTACGGATTTCTCCTCCTTGGAAAGGAGTTTTAAGATTTGGCAAGAAGGGAAAATTGAGCCCACGATATATTGACCATATGAGATTATTAAGCAGCTTGGATCACCAAGGATCGTGATATTTTTCATCTCCCGAACTCCAATTCATAATATTTTCCATGTATCTTGTTTTCGAAAATATATTCCCCATGAAGCATTGCATTCTAGAGTCTCAATCAATTGAACTTAAAGAAGATTCACATATGAACAACCAAGTAAAATCTTAGATCGAGAGTAGCGTAGTTGGAAAAATAAGGTTATTTTTCTACCAAAGTGGCGTAATCACTGCTGTAAGAAATAATGGTTACATAATATAAATAAGATGTTAAGATTCAAAGATCCATACCTTTAGCAATGAAGATTAAGAGCGCAGACATGTTTAAATTTCGAGGACAAAATTTTTGTTAGTAGGTGATTGAAATAACCCAAATTTTGATTCGCAGCGAATAATTAAATATCGCTCTAAACAAACTCAAACTACACAGTTGCAGGCTATGATTACTCATTTTTCCTCCTAGTTAAGAAAAGGAAAAACGACACCTCGTGGTTTGACACCTCATGCTTACTGAACACCTCGCGGCCGCTTAGTTACTTCCAAGGCCAAGAACCCTATTTAATAATAAACCCTCCATCCTTATCGTTAATCACAAATATTTTCTTCTTCTCCTCTCCTTGGCCGAGTTATCCCTCCCTTTTCCCTGTAAATTTTTCTTTCGCTTGGTGCTTATTCTCTTCTTAAATCATATACCCCTAAAAGTTTCTAACAAGTTTCCCCAAGAAGGAAAAAGTATAACTATTTCATTTTATTGGTTATATAACTAGTTATAACTATGTCCAAGCATTTTAATTAGTTGGGAAACTCATCCATAAAATTATATTAGAGTTCATATTTAATAGTTTAAGATGGTTCAAAACATAAGTATGTCGATTATAGGACTACAAAGTTATCTAATTAAATTCTTGTCAAGTAAAGAAGAATTGATTGTTTATAATATACATAAACTAAATTATGTAATCACGGGTTAGTTTTAGTTAATTGCGTAGTCGATTTCGATAGTATTATTCAATTTAGATTCTTGATATTTATTAATATAGTTTGGAGTTCGATATAAAAAAGCAAAACGGGTATAGTAATATATTATAAAACGATAAAATTTCATAAGTCCAAGAGTAGTTCAACAATCTAGTAGAGGTTGTTATTTAAAGTTACTAAAGTAAAAGCAATTGTTATTATTATGTTCTTTAGGTGTGATATCGAGTATTTGCTTCGAGTAGTAAAAGTTGGAAATATTTGACGTGGCTTGAGGTGAGTATTTATATCACGCGGACCTAACCTTCATATATATCAGGTATATGTGTTTGTATACTTTTTACTAGACGAGTTATATACGATAATGCGGATATCGGTACTCGTGACGCCGAGTATCGCGACATGACCGCTTTGATATCCGAGTCAGGATATATGACGACGGGACGACGGTCGATGTGATTTGTTGTTGAATCTAGTCCGATTAAATCGGCATTCTCCCCGGCAGGTCAGCTGTTCTATCATTTCGGAGTAAAGAACGGTGAATCGATTTATATCTCGCTTGTCGTGGGAGAGAAGCAACGAGTAATACTATTTTGTCCTCGCTGGCTGGAGTACAACAAGTGACGCTGCTTTCTTATCTCCTACGGGGCCGAGTAATTTCATAAATGAGCAGAAGTTATCATGTTTCGTGATATAATCAATCGTTATCAATCGTGGCGCATTTATAGTTTATTCATTGGATTATTTGGATATGATTATGTTAGCGCCAGACACGATTATTCGGTAGATGGATTCTATTACATCATTGAGACTATATGTTTATACGCCAGAGGCATGCTATGGATTGGCTTATGTTTCAAGCATGGATATTCATTGAGCCACCACCCCTCTTATTTAAGGGCCTCGAGAATTTTTATCGTTAAAGGAGAGACGTGAAGGGCATCACTCAGGGCTTAAGGGCCGATTATCATTTTAGGTAGAGTTCGGTGGCTGTATTATCTCAACAAATTTCTTTCTTCTTCTCCGATCCTCATATTTGTAGTATTTGTCTGAGTAGCGGCTGGTGGCATTTTGATCACATTATGTAGATATACGTTTTGAGGTTGATATAAATGTTGTCTTAGAGACTTATGAGATTAATTGTTTGGGGAGTATTTTGGTTGTATTATTCAAGCTTTGAGGTATGATTACTTGTTTGGATGATGTATTTTAGCGGTGTATTACTAGTTCACCCGATCGATCAAGTATGTTATTATTATTATTATGAATTGAAGTCTGCTTAGGTTGTCATCCATCGATTGCGACTCGTGTTCAAAGGATAATGATCCTAACTCGTGGTGGCTAACCAAAGGGAGTCGTACTTCGGGTTTTCATGCCAGTCAGCAGCCGATACTGATCCGCTTATCGTTGGTCGACCGTTGCCACAAGAAGCTCAGAAAAGTAGACGCCGGTAGGAGTCTCGCGTCGTTTTTCCTCGCCTTTTTATATTTTGTGAAGTCATTTAGACATTCTTGTCATGTCAGTTTCTTTTGTTATTAGACACTTTAAATATTTTGTTGTATTATTGTTATGGATGGCTTGTGGTGTTGTCTAGTTCACTGATGGACAAACTATTTTACTATTATGAATGGTCATTTTCCATTGTCAACTATCAGATGCCGACCTTCGTATTCATGTCAAGCACCCATCTCACTGGGTCCAGCTTAATCAATGGCCATTATAATTTTGGTATCGAGTATAGGTTTAAGATTCTAAGTGAGTCCTATGTGGTTATATGCCTATGCTCCGCGGTACGAGGAGTTGTCGATATTCGAGTGTCTTCTGAGTCAAAGTCTTTCCTTCTTTCGCTTCAGATTGGCCGGTGATGCCACCAAGAGATCGCATTCGCAGAGGTGCCATTAGAGGCGCTGCAAAGAGGTGCCGCAGCGGTGCAACAAAGTGAGTCAAAGTTAGCGCAGCAATGGCAGGCGCGAGATACGTGTAGGAGCCAGAAAGGGCGATGTAAGTTTTAGTGTCAACAACAGTTCGGAGGAATGACCCCCGTTGCATCGCTTGGTATTAATAATCCACTAGTCGGAGATGGCATGGCGGTAATCGTGCCTTCAGGCCTACCGTTGTTAGACAACAAGTCGATATCCGCATCAAGATATTTGATCTCTCTTTCTCAAGCTGGGGATCTGCCTAAGTTTTCTCGAGCCGAGCTCCTATTCAGCATCGAGTTTATTAGGATCCATGACCATATTTTAACTTATGGGCATCACGCAGTCGAGGGCCAAGTTTGCTAAGCATAGGTCGTATTGGCTCGAGACTGTGAGAAACGCCCATCATCATTGGTCAGCGATTGACAGTAATGCCGACGCCAGATAGGCTCAGGGAGATCTTGGTGAGAACTATCAGATGAGTACCTACATGTCTCCTTGTGAGCGGTGAGTCGCGTGAATGGGCTGTGAGGGTCAGCCATTAATTTAGGCATGAGAAGAGGTTCGAACTCGTCGCTTACTTCCGAGGTGCATGCTAGCCGGTAGGAAGATTGAGCTGATAGAATGAATTTGGAGATTCACACCCTATTGTCGCCATATGACCTTCGTGACTTTTCATGAGTGGGAAGAATGTCACAGTGTAGTTGAACCGGGCTGAGTTCCGACCAGCTGTGAAAAGAGAGAAGGCAAGTGAGTTTCCTAGATGAGCGGATACGAGAATTCCCCTGGATTTCGTGAGCGACTCAATTCAGCATAGTCATTTTTAGTCGTCAAGATGGTGCTTCGCTGTGAATTCTCGATTTAACACTATTATTTATGCGAGCCTCGACTCATCTACTGTGGTCTGAGGATCTCTCGGCGAGTCATTCCAGAAGGTAAGGGAAACAAGTGGTTGTTTCTCACAGGGTAAAGTTGGTCACAGATCTGCCAAGATTAATGTGGAAAGTGAGGCGATCTATCATTGTTTACGTACCAAAGCCATATTACTAGTAATTGCCCTCTTTTCCTTAAAGGAATGCCGGGCGGTGCTAATGATATCGTTTACGCCGCTAACAAAGAGGCGGATTCCGTGGGAATCGCGTGGATAAATTGAAACCGCCAGTGGTAAATACGGTTGGCTTGGAAGTAACAAGAGGAGCATATGCAGATTTACTAAGAATAACTTATCAACATAATTCAACGTCAAATATTAACAAAGAATAACTTATCAACCCCATTCATCTCTATATCATATATTATAAGTCGCAAAATCTTCGATTCTCTACCACCTATCTTTCGCTTCCCCAACTCGTAAATCAAACACTTAGCTATGAATTAGTAATTCATCCTTTCATTTTAGATTTTACACATGATCTCAAGTTACGACATTTCCTCAAACTTATTAAGTATACTTATATGTAGCATTATCGCCTCTCTTCTAGAACTCTTTCCTAATTTGTACAATGTAAACGATAGAATATGGTAATATTTTCTAGGAAACGAGAATCTATTTATATGTAAAGTCGAATTGAGTAATTTTCTACGCAATACGCTAAGGTCAGGTAATATGCGCAGTGAACGGTGGATTACAAGAAACTTTTTTTAGATCATTCGAGAATTTATTTGCTTTCAGATAAAGCCAAGATTCTTTGATCTCCAAAAATTTTCATATTAACTCCATTACTTCGATTCAGGTGAAAATTGAGAATTTAGCAAAATACCATGAAAAGCCTACACACAATTTACTTTATGATTCATGGTATTGCCTACACACAATTTTTTTTATTAAGAAATGCCACACTTCACCCTATGAAATGACCAACCTACTCCCGAGCCCCCATATCTTGCAAATTCAGCCCTTATCTCTACCATTCCTTTCATTATGCCACTTTTACTTTATCTCTCTAAAACTCTCCCACCTACCACACTCTTTTTCTAAGACTACTTAGGCTACCCGTAACGTAGTTTGTTTAATTTTTATTCAATTGAATCTCCACAACGGGTTGTTGAAAAAAGTGGGGAGGCTGAGCTATATTAAATTGGGAGAAAAGAATTCAGTTCTTGAAAACTCTAGACGTGGCCGACACGCTATTAACGCAGGCGTAGCCTCATCATGCATACCAGCTGCGGTTCCACATCCAAAACAACGCACAAGAAAAGCATTTATATTCGAATTCATTTCAACGGGCATTCAAGGACTAGGCCTAATGTCAGATCAAATAAATTGAATCGGCATGAAAGAAAAGTTAATGTTACTACCTCATAGTCTACTTTGATTTTAATATAGTAACTAATTTGATTGCTGGAAAGCATAAAATAATGATTTTGATTTTGTGTAAATATTTTTTTCTAGATAATTTGCGTATATTCTAAATGATAGAAAATTAATAGAATATGATTAAAAATATTCAAATAAATTTCTGCTTTTTAAAATTATCTAAAACAATTTACTTAAGTATTAATTATTCTTATTTAATCTTAAACGATAATTGTTATAATTATTTAATTATAGAAACAATGAATATAAGTAACAATAATATCGATGTTTTCGGTAAAAGAATTTTATTAAACAAAATTATTATGTGAGTGTAAAGGATAAATAATCTTTGTTTTTTAACGAGGACCCGCAACTATTGAAATACAAGACGGTGAAACCTCGCGCTAACGCAATGGGATCAGAAATTACGCCACCTACCATACTAGGCAAAGACTACGCGTGAGGCTCGGCCTGCTAAAGTGTCGAGATTGAGAATCAACTCATGACCTCACGGTCACAAGCTCACCTACTCCAATTAACTTAGCTACCCTTTGCGAGAAAGCTTAAATAATCGGCTGAATTATTAGGTGGAAAAGAGAAGTTGCCTAGAGTCAGCTGTGAGTGGTCTCTTTAACGCCTTTCTTTTTCTTCCTCATCGGAGTTATTTCACAAAGAATTGCCGGTAGCTATGGGGAACAAGCACACTCTGAGAGAGTAAGATAATAGAGTTGTATGTCAAGGCTCGAAGGATGAATCGCCCCAAAAGGAATCTATTGATTCTCTCCCAATTGGTTGGACCCATAGCCGCGAGGATTTACTTGACTGGCAATTTGTAGACGGGTGACCTACTGTAAAGCTTCTCAAAGACGCTGAAATGGTGACAAAACGCGGCCGAAAGACCCGTGGGTTGTTTGCAGGCCAATCCATCAAATCTAATAAATGCTCCTACCCTGCGCTGGGCGAGGCGTTACAAATGGTATTAGAACAAAGCCGCCCGACTGGAACTAAGTGCTATGCGGCACAAAGCGGGGGACACCTCGAGGCAGCAGTGAGCCATCTCTAGAATCTCACACCTTACTGCACGGTCCCGGATTTGCCAGGGCTCAACGAGGACGCTGAAAGTATTTGGCCGGGAGGTCAGAATACCCACCGCAAAAAATGTGTGTGTATGCCAGCTGAGACAAGCTGACATGCATTCGATTTGGCATTACTCATACCATCAAGATGATCTTCTTTCAGTTTCATCCTATGTTAACTCCATCATAAGTCAGCCATTGACCTCGTGGGTAATTTAGGATGGGCGACCCCCCGAAGTTTTTCTCGCTGAGCACGCCGAGCGGTGACAAAACGCATGTAAAGACTCGTGGCTCAGAGGCTACCCATCAAATCTAATACGGTTCGACCGTGTGCCCGGGCGGGCATTACACAAGGTCTCCGTTCAAGTCCGTGACGTAAGATAATTTATGAAAGGCTGGTAATCGAAAATGGGTGATGTCAATAATTAAACTATTCATAAATTCATTTCCTCCTCTTTTTCTCTTTCTCTAAATTCTACTCTTTTTGGCTTACATTCATAAATTTGACAATAATGAAGAATATTAACATTTTCTTAAACACATGTATTAGAAAACAAGTCAAATGACAAGATTAATAAGATTATTTAGTTAAAATTAAAATTCAACATTTTCTTAAAAAATAACCTCAAAACTCCAAATAACAAACATGCAACAAATATTTATCCTCAAAACTCAAAAGTGTAGTTTCAACCACATACCAAGTATATAAAACATAGATTTTTTTTAAAATATGATCTTTGGAGTGTCAAATTACATAAATTTGAAGAAATGCCAAACTTTTTTTGCTTTTGCAAAGATTAGTAGTTTATAATTGAAAAGTTTAGGAAATTGCACAAGAATTAAGTGCTAAAGTTGAAGTCTTTAGGATATTTTTAGTCAAGAAAGCAAAATATGCAATTTCATGTGATAATGAGGTTTTTAATTTTTTATTCAACTGTCAATTCATTCTCGCGTTGTCAAAAAGGTGGGGAAATGATAAGTGTGTATTAAATCGGGTAGAAAAAACTTAAGTTAAGTTGAAAATTAAGTGGGAGTGGCACACGCTGCCGTGTCTCTACTGTGGGCGCTATTACTGTCGCCTAACCGCCAATAGGCGGAAATCGAGGGGTATATGATAATGGTGATACGGGTTCTTGCTATAGGTTTACTGATTTTCGAATTTTCATCTCATCCAAATTATTCACAATAATTATTCTTACACAAATTAATTTTTTTAAATTATACCAAAATGCATCATTTTTGTACTCTATAAATAGAGACTTGGTTCACTTGATTTGAATACAGAAAAAAAAAATCGTCCATTTTCAAAATAATTATTCTTTACTAAACTCTTCTTTTTTATCTTTCAATATCTTTTTAGTAAAATGGATCCTAACAATAAGTATTTCAAAATTCAAAATTTCACTAATTATCCTTTTAACTATCAAAATCCCAATAATTATCAATTTGATAATCAATCTTCAAACCAAGCACATCTTCAAAATATCTCAAATTTTTGTTTTCCACCAAATTTTCCGAATTTCAACATGCCTTCAGTTGTACCAAATTACAATCCATATTATGCATCGATGATGCAATATTTCTCTCAATCACTTCCTTACCCTTATATACCAATGGAGAATGAAAATGTTCCAAATATTGGAGCAACATAATTGCTTGGATTTTCAAAACAAATGGCACTTGGCAACAGGAGCGGCGCTAATGAAGACATTCTAGTTGTAGAGGATTCAACCGACGTTCGAAAGAAAAGCCCCCAAATAGACCACTGAGCAAAATTAGGTGCTACTTAGTGGTTGTATTAAATATGGAACTGATAGTGTTGTCGGAAGAACTAATGAAATCATAAAAGTGAAGCATATTGGGGTGAAATTGTTGATTATTGTATAATAAGCATTGTTCATTCTAGCCTCCGCCAGATGGAGCTACCTGCAAAAACTATTTTAAGTACATCAACAAAATATTAGGAAAATGGATAGACGCTTATGATAATGCTAAACGTATGAAATAAAGCGGGTGGTCGGAGAATGATATATCGATGTAAGCTTCCGCGAACTATATAAAAGTGGTGCACGGTAAAATTTGATGTGTAATGAGCAGAAAATGTCCTAAGTATCAACCAATGCTACGTGTTTCTAGGAGAAATATCAGATCCGGGCGTTAGCGATCCAAGAGAGCGACAATGGAAGTAATGTAGGTAACCTGCTCTGCTGAATCCATCAAGCCACAACGGGAAGTGACGCAACTAAAGAAAGCAATGGAGTGGCTTGTATGGTAATCAAGAGTGGAATGAATTTAAACAATACAAAGACAAAGAGTTGGAACGATAGGACAAACAAAATAAAGAAGATGGAAACTTATGAAACTAAGTGAGGCGAGCTTCTCGATGACCGAGCCAAAAGATTTGAACAAAGCTTGGCCTCGAATTATTTGGAAAATAATTTAGTCCTTTGATGTTTGTTTTCTCGTTATTTGATGTATGTTTTTCGCTACGACGCTTCCTCGCTACATATATTAGTTTTTATATATACCTTTCATGAAATAAAAGTACTTTCTTATATTTTAATTTACTCAATTTTAATTCGTTTATTGGAGTCCATCGATTTCAACCACTCACTTAAATCGAATCTTTACATTTTAATTCACTCAATTTAATTCTTTCATTAAAGTATGTCAATTTCAACCACTCACTTAAATCGAATCTTTATCTTTTAATTAACTCTATTTAATTCTTTCACTAGAATCCATCGATTTCAACCTCTTATAAATAGCAACTCATTTGATGCTCTAAGTACCAACTCATTCAAAGCTTCTACGAATATTATAAATCTCATTCTTCCTACATACAATATTATTCAAAAGAAATTCAATGAGTCCATCCAAATTTCCTTTTGATATCGAATCCTACAAAAGGAAATCTGAAATTGAGGAGAGGTATATCCTCAATTGATTTAGAGAGCGTCATAGATAAACATTAGAAGACAACGCACCTCGTAGTAAGAGAAAAGATTTCAACAGAGATCACGAGCGTAAACCAAAGATTGATCACGACTACATTTCCAATCGGACATACATATGACGAGGAAATGTTTCGTCGACGATTTCGAATGCGGAAACATGTTATCCTTCAAATCGTTGAGGACCTTTCAAAATTGTCCTACAACTCAAAGGTAAATTTACTGAAGTGACAGCGAACCGTGACCGTTATTTTTGAAGCAGTTGACTCTCATGATTTATGGATCGGGCATACCTTTTTAGGATGTCTAGGCACATTAAACGCATCTGGTCTAGAATGTTGAAATCTTCGGACTTCAATGAAAGAATTAAAAGATAAAGACTCGATTTAAGTGAGTGGTTGAAATCGACGGACTCCATTAAAAGAATAAATTGCGTGAATTAAAAGATAAGAAAGTACTTTTATTTCATGGAAAACATATATGAGATATGAAAAATATACATCAAAGGAGAAAATGTATATGAAAACTAAGAAACATACATTAAAGCATAAACAAATATTAAAGGACTAAATTATTTTCCAAATAATTCGAGGCCCATCATTTCCAAAAACTTTTGGTTCCGGTCATCTAGATGCTCCTTCTCACTTAGCTTCATAAATATTTCCATCTTCTTTATTTTGTTTGTGTTTGTCCTATCGTTCCAACTCTTGTCTTTGTATTGTTTAAATTCATTCCACTCTTCGGTTACCACTTTCAAAGCCACTCCTTTGCCCCTCTTTTTTCCTTTTTCTTTAGTTGCGTCCCTTTCCATTGGACGGGCAATGGATTCAACAGAGTTTGAGTCATGTGCATCACTCTCATGTGCTCTTGGATCCACTGCTGCTAGATCCAGTATTTCCTCCTACCAAACTTTTGTAACGTGGTTGATCTCGAACAGCCTGCCACTCAAACATATTAAAATTACCATTTTTACCACTTTTATATAGTTCATGAGTTTTTGTCAATATATCATACCGACCACCTGCTTTGTTTCATATGTTTAGCATTATCATAAGCGCCTATCCATTTGCCCACATTTGGTCATGAAGTTAAATGATTTCTCAGCAGATGGGGCCCATCGAGAGGAGGATTGAATAAACAATGCTCATTACAATAATCAATAATTTTACACCAATATGCTTCACTTTTATGATTTCTTCTCGACAACACTCAAGGCCCATATTTAATACTGTTAAGCACCAAAGTTTGCTCAGTGGTCCATTTGGGGCTTTTCTTTCGAACGTTGGTTGAATCATCTATCTTCATTAGCACCGCATGTTACCAAGAGCCATTTGTGTTGAAAATCCAATAAATTATATTGCTCCAATATTTAGAACATTTTCATTCCCCTACCGATATAAGTATGTTGAGGTGGCCGAGAAAAAATAGTTACATCATCATGCACAATATGGATGGTGAATTTGGTACAATCTGTTTACGCCGAAATTTGAGAAATTTGGGATATTTTAGGTTGGTTTGAAGATTGATTATCAAATTGATAATTACTGAGATTTTGATAGTTAAAAAGATAATTAGTCGAATTTTAAGTATTGAAATGGTTATTGTTAGGTTCCATTTCACTAGAAAAATATTGAAAGATAAAAACAAGAGTTTAGTAAGGAATAATAGAATAATTATATTGAAAATTGACGATTTTTGTTGGGTATCCAAATCAAATGAACCAAGTCTCTATTTATAGAGCGCAAAAAATGATGAATTTTAGTATTAATTTTTTTTTTTTTAAATAATTTATTATGAAATAATTGATCCGAAATAATTGGGACGAGATAGAAAATCCAGCCAACCTATAAGAAAGCAACACATATCACCATTATCCTATGTCCCCTCGGTTTCCCGCACTTCACGTGCCTTGTTGGCGATTGGCGACAAGCACCAGGCGCGCCTAATGAGGCCATGTCGCGTGTCACTGTGTCGGCCCTTTCCTAGAATTTTCAACAATTTAAATTTTTTCTACCAATTTAATACACCTCATCCCCCTCCCCTACCTTTTTCAACAACCCACAGAAAAGATTCAACAGTTGAATAAAAAATTAAACAACCTCATTGTACATAGCTTAAGCTTTTTGGTTTCTTGACTAAAAGTATACTAAAGACTTCAACTTAATTCTTGTGTAAATTCGTAAAGTCTTTAATTATAAATTTCAAATCTTTTCAAAGGCCAAGAAGATTTTAACATATCTACAAATTTATGTAAGTTGACACTCCAAAAACTATATTTTAAAAAAATCTATGATTTTATATACACCACTACACTTCTAAATTTTGAGGATAAATGTGTATTGCATGTTTGTTAGTTGGAATTTTGAGGTTGTTTTTTAAAAAATGTTAAATTTTGTTAATTTTCACTAAATAATCTTATTAATACCATGTGTTTGACTTGTTTTCTAATACATGGGTTTAACAAAAATGTTTAAATATTCTTCATTATTATCAAATTTAGGAATTATAAGCCAAAAAATTAAGAATTTAGAGAGAAAGAACCTTTGAGTGTGAAAAAAGAACAAATGAATTTGTAAAAAATG
Source organism: Lithospermum erythrorhizon (assembly GCA_019722365.1). Classification (NCBI taxonomy): domain Eukaryota; kingdom Viridiplantae; phylum Streptophyta; class Magnoliopsida; order Boraginales; family Boraginaceae; genus Lithospermum; species Lithospermum erythrorhizon. The sequence continues at coordinate 26,045 of JADFUC010000996.1, forward strand.
ATGGGAGTAATTTGGGAATTCATTTAATGAGGGGCATAGAGTAGTACATTCACAAACGAAAAGTGATATTCTTCCAATAAAAAAGATTTAACATGTATAGTAGAATATGTGAGTTAACTTGTAATATTTTGCCAAATTTCTCGTGAAAAATATCTATTACAAGTTAGTAAAGAATCCACTTTGAACACCAACACAAAACAGATAATCATTCAAAAGAAATCAGACAAAATAAAACAAATAATAACTAGTCCAGCCTAGTATGAAACTATTTCATAAAAACACATTTATCTACTTCGCTTTGGTATTTAGGATTCGAGTAGACGTATGTCTCTCAATATAGAAAGACTAAACAAATTACCTTAGAAGCACTCTAAGGTACCTAAGTCCTCAATCTGACCAAATAGAATACTTCAATCCTCAATCTAACCTATTTTGAAACTACAGAAACAAACTGATTATATGACAACACTTGGAGGGCAGATGAATTTAAGCCGAAATCAAACTAATCAATCTTTTAGGTTTTTTTTTCTATATAAGGAGGTAGTACAAACGATAATATATTTTTTTTTTTTAAAACCCACCCACCGTCCCCTTACAATGAGAATCAAACCCAGGACCTCTAAGTCACTGGAAGGCGTCCTAACCACTAGGCTATTCGATGTTCTCTACAAACGATAATATTTGCCACAACAGGTGATCATTTTAACCAATACATGCATATACTAAACAAACAGCATTCCAATGTGTTACCAAGTCGTTCAAATAATATTAGATCAGCCAACAGAAGTGCAGAACGTTAATAAGGTATTAGGCAAAATGCTTTACCAGGTATAATCTAACAGATCACACCTTTTTTTTTTATTATTCAAAGTAGAACCATCTTTATTGCAGCACATCTAACCTCTATCGCCTTCCAAAATGGATAGGTGTAGGAATGCACATCTTCTCAATGTCCCCCGGAGAAGGTGTCTTCATCACCGGGTGTAGCTTTATTTCGTACAACTTTGGCCATAACTTCCCCGTGACTGCAGGCAAAATGGGGTTCGGTAAGAGTGTAAGACTCAGGGAGGCATTATTGCAGATACGGCTTTCCATCATTTTATGTTCAAGGATTTTAACATTCTTAATCGACCTCTAAAATACAGCAAGCAAATGCAAATCTTTTGAGTATGTCAACATACTTCGATGTAGTTTTATATTACAAATAATAAATTGATGAGCACCATATAGAAATGTAATACTACAACAAAAATCAAATGAGGAATTATAAGTACACCGGGTCTAAGTTCCTGGAACTCCATAAACATTCAATAAACATAAGATCTTCGTTTTTGTATTAGTTTCCAGATGTTAATACTTGTTCATCGATGAATTTGTTTCCATTGCCATTCATATAGTATTAGATAGAATAACAGTATGTCTTACCATAATGTTGTGCAGAAATCAACTTCATAAGAAAAAGACAAAAGAGAACAGCTCACCAAAAAGACGGTTGCTATCTCTATCCCAAGCAATGCCATTCAAGACGTCAATTCTCTGAAGAGTGGAGGAGAATTGCCATTAATCATGGGAGAACATTATGCATTTAGTTTAAAGGACAAACAAATTCAAAAGAATAAGCTTTTTCAAGAATCAACATACAGATTGACCAGATGCTTCCAATCCTTTTCTGCGGGAAGATGGAAAATAATCAAACTCTCGATATACTAATCCAGCAGACATAGTAGTATAACATCTTACAACAAAATGAAATACCTTAATTTGTCAAGAAGAATCCACCCATGAACATTACCATTCTCAGGTGAAATTCTTGCAATGCAATCTGTCTGTAGGAAGAATAAAACAAATTAATTGATGTGGAAAACATGTAAGTAGAACAGATATAGCATTGCAGATATATATCGTTTTCCCGTGATTATTATCTCATATAAACTAAACTACCATTACAGAATTAACAATTTCAAGTGTGCGTTAATGGTTTCTAGACTAATGACTTACTGAAATTAGAGTACCATTAGGCTAGACTTTTGAATAACATGCAAGATAAGCAAGAATCTAATATTCATTGATTGCATTAACTTGTCACTGGTGAACTAGTGCAAGGGTCATTCCAGTTTACTTAGTTTTGGAATCTCATGGCAATACTCTTCGAAACCTGAATTAGATCTTAACTTGAAAATAACACATACTATGTTTCACCAAAATAAGACATACTATCAAGGGTAGAGATATGAGACTATGTAATATAAGAACCAGAAAAGATGTAACTATTTTACCGTATAAACATTGGACCAAACTTCATCGTTTACATACTCCAATTCGTTGAGCATAGGCACTTCACGCCCATTATACTTCACAGTATTTTTCTTAATGACTTCAACACAAGAAAGTGGACTGTTAGAAAACAATGACTTAGGAAAATGGCATATGATACAACACGTACATTGTAAAACATATGGTAAGACATAACATCTAAGTAAATCCAATTGCATACTGCTAGACTACGAATCTGAGGCTCCACATAGCTCAACAAATACCCAACGGCCAAGCATATAAAAAGCATAGATTCTCGTATATTTTTATGAAAAACCTCTAAAAGTTTCAGGGTCCATCTGATATAGCATAGAAGTTCCATCAGTTCCAAAAAGTTTTTTCCCATCATTTGCCAGTCCCCACCCATCTTGCATGTGATGAGTAAATTTATCAGCCTGCACCACAGCAACATCAAGCAATCACAAAATTCTTCCATGAGCAGATATGTTAAACTTTAGGCAGAAATCATTTGAACAAAAGGGAATATCTCATTGGTCTAATGATTTCCAAAGAGGCAAAGAGGCATTCCAACTCAATAGTCAAAGAGGCATTCCACGGAAAACAATTATAATCTAAAAGATTTCCAAAGGGAAACAGTGGTCTAATTCTAACCAATTTTTATTATATCTGTATTCTTCCACACTAGAGAAATTCCTTAAAAGCTGAAAAACAAATTTTACAGGATCAAATCCTACATTAAGATTATCCACGATAAAACTGTAATGCCTCCGAAGAGACTCCCGCCTAAGCGGATCGGATAGTAAGCAACCTTATCACTGTGAAAAGCTGTTTCCGAATTGACCCCAGAGTAAAGTATCTACTACTTCACCAAACATAGTGGTACCACAATGAGTCATTTTAATTTATTCCATTATATATGAGAGCCAAAGAATATAAAACTTTGACTCCATAAGACATGTAAACTACGTCACTAAAATATACATGCAAATATTTGGGGTGGGGGTGGGGTGGGGGGAGGTGTTGAAACTAGAGCACAAACTTGGCTTAAATTATTTCTGTTGTATATGAAACCAGTTTTCTGCATCCAAGTAACTTGAATCAACCTACAAAAGTAAATGGGAAGAATATATCAGAGAAATAGGGGAGAATTAAATGAATCATATGATATGCTAAGAAGATCTTACAAAACGAAATTGAGATGCAGAAGAGATAGATAGGACAGAAATATGTATGATATGGTTAATCTATCAAATAAAACATGCAACATCCTCATGCACTTGTAATTTACTGGAGTAAAGTAGAAGCATAAGTCAAGTGAATAGAGAAGAAGCCAGACTTCAATAATGGACAAAGATTTTATATCTTTTGATATATCGAATAAAAGCAAAATGGCTCATTACACTATATACGCTCTATCTACCGCTAAGAAATGTAGAAATGTTATCCCCCCCCTACCCGGTTAGGCATCCTGTTGTTGATGTTGAAAGAAGAAGCATAAGGTGGAAGTTAAGTATATAAAAAAAAACTATATACACAAACCTCTCACCAAGCAGAGTTAAGCCCTCCCCAAAATAAGAGTTTGACAATCTTTTAAGATCCATAACCTGATAAACAATCCAAACGGAGATTTTTTATTGCATTCCTGATCTATTAGATAGCATAAACCGTGTATATGACGTAATTCAAAAATGGTTGGTCACTTCTGCATATACAATTCTATTTAATCACTCAAAAGTTAAACTGTGAAATAATTTATGAAGTAGTCAATCCACTTCAAAATCAAAATTGATTTACCTTCCCAGTGTGAAGGTTGACTTTCCGAACAGATGACTGGATAAAGAAAGTAAAAGTGTTATAATCCAATTGATATTTCGAAATACATAACATATGTGCAATAGACATCAACGAAGCTAGGTGCATCAACAAATAAAGAACATAACTAGTGTAAAATCCAGACTTGCCCTAAAAAAACGTATGCTAGGGATATTATGGTTACTCCGAGGACAAAAACATAATTCCTCTCAAAAAAACGAGGAAAGCAGACTAGCAGATACGTTAACCGAGAATTGAATAATTGTCAACATTGAGTATAAAATTTGAGCAAACAACAAAAGTAACCTGCCCATATAGTCCAGTCGATTCAAAAAGAGTATCATTCCCAGCATACAGGAGCCCCTGAGAGCAGAAAACTTATTATTAACAACAAAGCAGTGAACATATGTAGAGGGTGTTTAGCTTCTTTTCTTGTTACATATAACTATATAACTAAAACGTGCAAAACAAACAAACTCTTGTTGGTGCTTCTTTGGTTGTACAAGCTAATAATATCTGTAAGATGAGCATTTCATGCATCAATAAGGAAGGTTATTATGGAGCCTACCAATTTAACTGTTTTGAATAAGGTAACATCTGTTCTTAGTCAATGTGTCGATCAAAGTCAACAATATTTTCCAAAACTTAGATTACACCATATCAATCATAAGGTTCGCTTTGTAAACAGAATTATTACAACCATGGACCTCCATCCCAAGAAGATTGTCGAATTTGATTTTATATGATCATACGTAACAAAGTTTGAGGATTTGATTGAGTCAAGTAACATTGGTTTGAATAAAAGTCATCATTGAAATAGTTTCCAGCCAAATAATATTGAACATATAAATATTTGAGTTCATAATTTTGAATTTCAAACGTTAAGAGTCAAAACTTTACGGATGGAAGTTGTAAAAAGATTTGGGCTACATGCAATATGATTCTACTAGCCTTTCTTCTGTATCTCTGTTTTTTTTCAATAAACTCCCAATAAATAGAGAGTAACTCATTAAGATGTACTCACTACATTTAACGAATTGTTGAGTTTGTAATTTTGATGATTGACTTTTTAAACATTGAACTCAAATACTAATTCTATATATATTTGTTAAGAAGGCCCATGAAGCCCACTCTAAAGTTTCAATTTGGCTGACATGAGTGAGTGGTCTAGGATCCTATTAATTACTTTGTACTTTAGTAATCTTTTGACGCGAATCGGGTACACCCTCGACATCGCGTAACCCGGCCCACACGCATCTCCGATCCGGCTGGGATTCACAACATCGACGTCCGGTCCATTCTGGACCATATCAACTGGGCTAGGTATATCAACGAACTGGCCTCCATGGACCATCTATAACCAACGGCCTTAATACTTTAATTTACGAATGTCAACAATGTCAGAGTATGGCATTTAGGGAAAAGTATATGAAAATATAATTTTCCAACCTACTTTACTATTAGCATAATAATTTTAAGACTTTTTGGCAGAGACCCCTGTGCTATCGCTGGGTGAATTTTATGCCATTGCTGAATCCTTGTAATTTTGAACTATCTATCTGTCTTGTCTCGACACCGAACCATCGCCTTTGCCTCTGGCGCGCCTCTTTACAATTTTCTACATTTAAAGAGTGAAAATAACCATTTTACCGTTAACACTACACAAAAGAAAAGGGAGCACATCTTAAAATATTTGACATAATTAAGATAAGGCCCACCTCTTTCTTCTTTAACATACCCTACCCTCTCCCTACCCCACCCCTCCCTCCTAAACTTTCACCAACATCCTCCCTCCCTCGTAAAACCACCCCACCCCCAATTATCAGTTTAAAAACATATGACCAAGCACTATTGTACTGACTTCCAAACAACATGGGTTCAATGTATAATGGTGCCAATCATATGTACCTAAATGCACAGGTATAATCAAAGCTTTGAATCGAGGCGTAGCCTTGCCTAATTACGAAAATATTTAAAAGGCCAAAGATACTTTGTTGCATCGTTGTGAACAAAATAATCATTTTATTATGTGAATACAATTTTAGTATATATAAATGGTGGATAACATGCTTATTTCACAAGGTAACATAGTTATTTTACTATGTAAGATAGGATAAGCAAAGGTGATACGCCTTTGAGTCAACCTAAAAGCTCGATTCGACTCAGATTATCTTGGCTCGAAGGCCTCATTGCTTCTGCTCGATAACAAGAACATGAAAACCGAACCTTAAAACTAAGGTTCGGCGATCTAACGAAATCATTAAATACCGATCAACTACATTTGATCCATTATCATGACGTGAAATCTACGCTGAAAACCCTCATTAAAATACAAATTTATCATCATCTATCTCTATTTTCTTCCTATTTCATCTACTCTCATCCATTCGACCCGTACACTCAGAAAAGTGTTCAAACGCTTACTCAAACCTGGCTCGATCTGATCAAGAAAAGTTCGGCTCGATTCACGGTATTCAAACGTATAATCAAACATTAAATTATAAGATTCGACACTTTCAAGCGTGTTCGAACCTAAGGTTTGACACTTTAAACGTATACTCAAACCCAGAAAAATCTCTTGGGTGATGTTTCCTGCTCGCTTATGCTCTGTGCCAGACAAGAACCATGTTTCAGAAATCATATTAAAATTGCTGAGCAAGACGTGGCCTCCGCTAAAAAGACTAATTTTAATTCGAATCAAAAGTCGCTAGATGCTAATTAATACATCAAAGTTCACAATTACATTGTCGAAAATCAAACTGGTCATTCTTTTAGGGAAGAAAAGGGACCTGAGTAATGAAAATCAAACTTGAGTATTTGTACTGAATCCGATAAAATGAAAGTGGCGAATTAATGAAACAAAAATGTAAAGGCAAAAGAAAATGGACCTGAGTAAATGCAGAAGGATCGTGAGGAAAGTCGTTAAGCACTTGAATAGTGTAGAGCTGATTGGATGAATCAATGTTTGATTTGGATCCCAATACTCTTTTGATATCCCAAGAATTGCTTGAAAGTAAAATAAAGAAAACAAAAAAGGAAGCAGCCATTATTAGAGCAATATACTTGGGTTTAATAATAAATTTAGAAGGTGGAGTATGTTGGGATTGGGTGTTTTTGTTTGATCCTCGCTTCTTCAGTTTTTTCCTGATCGATGCACCCATTGAGAATGATTTCATCATCTAATTATTCTCACATATTCATTGAAAACAGGAGGCGTTGGTGATGGTTTGTTTAGTCAACTGGATTGCAAAATGCCAAAAACGAAGTGCAAAATAACTCTACATCATCGTCATGGACGGAACTTTTTAGTTTTCTAGTGATTCAGTTTAACAAAAAAAATATGTACATGTCAGTTGTTAACTAATCTATCTTAGTTTATTCTTTGCATCACAATTTATATTTTTGTATTTATATATTATCATTTTAGCCATTTTAAAATCATTTTTGATAGTTTTTTATAACCTAATTACAATTTACTCACTTTTTGTGGATTAATTTAAGATAACATTTACTCATTTTAATATTTGTAAATAGTTTATTAATAATATAAAAATCATTAAAATATTTCAGAATGATATTTTAACCACTATCTTCAAATGTAAGCGATATGCTATTCATCGTATTGACCTCATTTGACGTGGAAATTAATTTCTAAATAAGATTTTTTAAGCGAAATTATCGTAATCCCAAGTACACACAATCAAAACAGTAACTAAAATGCTTCAAAATACGATTGTGTTTCTACACGCATCAAATCCACATCGATGCACCATTATCTCATTCGTGGATGCACAATACATTGTCAGCCAATGATTGGGCCGAATGGGCTCTTGTACTTCATTCTTTTCATGTTAACATCTACAACGCATGCTATTAATTTTTCGTCAAACACGCTGAAAAAAAAATCAACAGAATGGCTGAATACTCAAAAAGCCGACGCGATTAAATCGGCGAATAAAAATTGCTCGCTGAATTCGACAAGCCGGTTGCCAGACGCTAGCGACACGCTATTGGCGGCCAAGCAGCCAAGGCCACGCTGGCGCGTGGTTCCGCACGCACGCGACAACAAGGTGGTGGGAGCGTGGTTGTCGCAGGGGAGATAGCGAGCGCCCACGCCGCTGACGCAATGATTCGATTTTCTGATTTTTTATCCCATCTCAATTATTTTGATCAATTATTTGATAACAAATTAATTTTTTTTAATTTTTTTTACCAAAATTCATCATTTTTTTTCTCTATAAATAGAGACTACTCTCATTCAATTTGGATAAAAAATCACCTTTTTTTCAATATAATTATTATATTATCTTTTACTAAACTCTTGTTTTTAATCTTTAAATATCTTTTAAATAAACGATTCTAATAATAACGATTTCAATAATCAAAATTATTATTATATTATCTTAATAGAGACCACTCTCATTCAAAATTATTAAATTATTATATTATCTTAATAGAGACCACTCTCATTCAATAATAATAATACCGATTTCAATAATTATTATATTATCTTTTTCTATAAACAGAGACACTCTCATTCAATTCTCTCAGGTTTATTTTATAAAAAAATTAATTAAAATATGAGATCAAAAATTATTTAAATAAATATTTATAAAAATTTTGTTTTTAAAAAATCAAAATAATTTATTTATAATAATTATTCTTATTTAATTATAAATGATAATTTTATAATTATTTAATCATAAAATATAAAATATAAGTAAATGTTAATATTAGATAAAAGCCAAGGGGCTGTGGTGTTGAATTTTATTAAACAACCACTATCAGAAGGCTGGTGAAAATTCGAGAGCCACATGAATTATTAGTTAAGAAGCATTTAATGAATGCCTAAATCGAAAAATATATTGTCAAACTTTTTAAAGATTGGTAGATACTAATATTCCTATTAAAATTTAATTTTTGCATGTTGAGTACATAAATATTATATATTTAATTTATACATTTAAGTAAAAAAATAATGATAATTTAAAATTTAATTCGGCCAATAAGCTTTTATAAAAATATGATTACCTTCTTGTATCTTTGTCAAGCCACATCAATAGTGGAGGTTTTTATTGGTTATTGTTATTGTTGACATTTCCAAGCATAAGTTTTTTGCCTTTAGTCTATTTATAAGTAATAATGAATATTTTATATAATTATAGGTTCTAATTTTCAATACACTGTTTCACTAACTATATTAATAGTCATATATAATTTATTTAATATTTAATTATAGTTCTAATTTTCAGTATTGATTATGTTTCACTAACTTACTTAATTATTCAACAACATTTATTTAATATTGTATTTATTGTTTCTAAAATAAAAAATATCAAATTAAAAATCAACATATAAATAGTGCACAATCAAAATATAATAGGAAATACAAAAATAATAATAATAAAAGTGTCTCGTGCTTGACACACGATACACCTCTAACATATCGCGGCTCCCATATTCAAAAGTGGGCACCAAGTACTATCCTCACCGACATTACCGTTGTGTATTTTTAACACTCTGTGAGTTATCAGGCCCCTTGAATATAACTTTCTCACTCATCAGATTTCTACGCATGGGGCAAAATATTAATTTCACCTCTAACCAAACACTGTTTGGGTGTGTGTATAACATCTCCCTCATGGATTTGTACTAAAAGGTTGTCCAATTTATTTATTTTTTATAATAGAAACGATAAATTTATTAATTAAATATGAAAACGGTATAATATTGTGTCACGCATAGCTAAAAAGGCGCCGCGGCGCAGCGCCCACGGCGGGCGAGCCGACGCCATATAGCCTGTATGGTAGTTCGCGTGGCGGTCGCCGTGTAGCCGCTTACGGGCACCTTTCGCCGCGCAAGAGGCGTTATTCCATGGCGCCTAACCTTAAAACATTTTTTATAAATTTTTTAAACAAAAACACTAAAACTAATTTAAAACTCTAAAACTAAAACCCTATTCACTCTAAGGCAGTTGGCAACCATCTATTTTCTTCCTTCGTTTTCTCCATAATTCGTGATTTGTAAATTATCGCTTTTGTGAAATGATTATTTACTGTTTTGTGATGTTTATTTAGTTTATTATTAGGTTAATCAATTTTAGTTAATTTAATTATTTAATTATTTTTTGTTTAGTGAATTATTATATTCATCAATTATTATGTTAATCAATTACTATGATAATTTACTAATTTAATATGTTCATTTATTAAATTATTATTTGTTAATCAATTTTAGTTAATTTATTTGTGTAATCATTGTTTGTTTTATCTTTTAATATGTTTTAACTAATGTTTTAAATTTAGTTAATTTATTTGTTTCATTTTAGGTTGCTATATTTAATGAATTCGAATCAATTACATTACTTAATGATAATTAAATTTTTATTTCATTCCATTCCCCTAAGAATTTTATTATCCCATACGGGTCTTAAAACCATTAACCCTAAATTGGTTGTATTAGCTCATTACCTTGTACAAGGTAATAAAATATAAATAATTTATTAACAATATAAATACAATACGTAATACACTAAATATAGTAATATTATGGTATTTATTATATATATGTTATATAATTATTAAATATATGTATTATAATAAATATATTAATATTATATATATATTTTTTGAATATTTATAGAATCAATATATGTGGTAGATATATTTAAATTAATATTAATATTTTATAAATATTAATTTAAAACTAATTTTATCATATTTCAAAATTAACATATTATAATATTTCTTTAAGATTAATATATTACAATATTAAATAAAAAACTAATATATTATCAAGTAATATAACTTTGAAATTATTAATACTATTTACTAATATATATATATATATATATATATATATATATATATATATATATATATATATATTTAAAAATAAATGTTAAAATTATTTATAATAAATTACATAAAATTAATAATTTATATATTTATACTACTTTAATATATATTTGTTAATATTTATACTTGCTTAATATATATTTGGTATGTTTATACTAAATGCTAAATTACTTTATTCCCTTTAACATACCAAACAATGCAATGGAATTGTTGAACATGATTCCTTTTCGAATGTTTATTCCTTTTCTATCTTCATTCCATTACCTCTAAATTCATTCCTCATACCAAACACACCCTTAGTATATTATTTTAGCATGTTTAAGTATGTTTTGGTATGATTTAGTTAATTTATGTGTACTTTTCTAGTTTCATATTGGATAATTGTATTTGTCATTGAATTATGATGCTTGTTTGACTTTTTGAATTCATGTTGGATGCTAATTAATTAAGTAGTTTATATTTTTCATGAACTATTATTATTATTAAAATAATAATTGTGTGCATTTGGCTTCCCGCCGGGCCGCATCGCCACGCTGCCGCGACTTTTCGGAAGCCATCGCCACGCATCGCTATCTGCCATTTCGAACTGTGAGTTCATGTGAGAGTAGATTTCAGACACATAAAACCATCTCTCAACGCATATCAAGCTGCATTGTTCAACAGTTGGTACCTTGATTCTCCAAGAGTCTATAGTTGCTAGAAGATTACGGAATTTCAAAATGAAGTCATTATAGTTTTTTATTATCCATGAAGGGAGGAAATCCTAATTATTAAATTATATATAGGATATAAAAAGTGAAGTGCATTTATTAAGTGAAGGACGAAATAAACATGATCATGTCATTACAAAGACACTCTCGTTCACATAGGACTCTTAAGAAGCCAGATTGAACCGAATTACGAATTGAAACTTGTTCAAATTATAAACTGAACGAATAGATTAACGAATTAATCTGTTCGAGAACAACTCTACCACTATCCCAAAAAAAGTATCATCTTTCGAATATTGATTGTTGAGTTTTGAAGTTTTAACCTCAACTTTTTAATATGCCTAGTAAAATGTACGCGTATCGCATCGCAAAGATTTGGGCGATTCAAACATTTAAACTAAGATAATAAATAAAGTAATAAACTATTTCTGTAAATTTATAAATTGTACTTTTTGATTTATATTATAATTCATTTTGTTCATAGTTATATGATCCCTTATAATTTTTTAATAATATAATTTTAATAATAGATTACAAGTTTTGTTAGCATAAGACTTTCATTTTCGCTTAATAAAAGAATGTATGCACATTATGTAATTTTATTTATTATTAGAAACATCATTTTTCTTTAACAAATAATGCACCTTATGTTATTTTATTTTGTTGTAAAATATCACTTCTCAATCGGATAGCCAGATAAATTATTCATAGTTCTACTATTCAATTTTATTTTATGTATTCATTTTAACATATTTTAATTGATGACTGACTCAATAATATTTACACAAAACTGAATAATATCAAGACCGTTTTATGAACCTCTCTCAATTTTAGCAAGACAAAACAACCAAATAGGCCACATATTAAATGTCCTTGTTTAAATGTGAAATACTTCAAATAAATTATATTGAAAGTTAATAAAATAAAGATGACATAGCTCTCTTAAAAACTATATCTTGTGCAATAATTTTTTTAATAAAAAGGTAAACTTTAATAGTATATATGTGATTAATATTACTTGATATGAAAATTTTTAAATTTCGAAGATAACAATAAATTTAATATAAAATATCATATAAGAAGCTGGTCTGGGGAAGATGAGGATACCAATTTACATCTAATGTTTATTATCAGCGGATTATATATTTATAATATACATATTCATGCATGTATTTTTTAGACCTCAATATCACGATTTCTATTTAATATAGATTAAAAACTACTATAAGTATTATTATGACAATATACTCTTATTTAATTTACTAATTACTAATCAATATTAAATAGTGAAGATTGAATTTTTTTTAATTTCTCTTCATATATTGAATTCAACTCTAATTAATTATCGAATCTATAGTTTATAGATAAAGATATTTTTATTTAAGTATAAAAACTAACATGTTATACATATTATAATAAACAAATAAAATTTCTAAAACAAAATATCCAAATATATTACTCCCTCCATACTAAATGATTGTCATGCTTGATTTAAAAGCTCCAAATTGACAATATTTTATGCCTTCATCGATAAACATAATTTTGATTTGAATAAAATTTAATGTCAATATTAAAGTATTAATTAAAAAATATTATTATTTGCTACTTTACTAAATATTATATAATATAATAAAAATTAAATTTAACATTTAATTGTGGAAAATCTAAATTTAAATCTTATTAATAAAATATTAATCTTTACAATTCAAAATCAAAGCTTTACAATATTTTCGACGGAGGAAGTACAGAGTTTTATATATTTCAAATTTTTGTGGGTGAAGTCATAAGTCATAAGTCATAAGTCATAATTGAATTATTTTCATGGAACAAAATTTACAACATGCATTCAAATAAACGACAAACAAGACAAGCAAACAAGTTATAGTCACGGATTCTTGGTAAAGTTATACCAAATAGTATACAAGTACGATCGACAACGAAAGGCTATATATAAATATAGAAAACAAGTATCAAGGTAGATAAAAATGACTGACAATCAAACAAGTTATAGTCACGGATCATTGGTAAACTTATAAACTTATAGCGGATATATATACGACAATTTACTAATCGAACATAACCATTGTAGGTAGATGCATCATGAGAGAGAAGTAATAATTATTCTTTCCATTCCTAAGAAATTATCAAATTTGACTTTTATGATAAAAAATTAATATATTTTATAATCTTGATTGATATTATTCAAAACATCGACTAATCAAAATTAACATACCTTTCTCGGTCTTTTGGCTAAGATCGTTGGTGAAGATCAACGCAAATAAGAAAGATGCTTTTAAATACTACATATTTATATATTTTCCCAAACCAATATATAACACATTGCTTATTCAATTCAAAATCAAAATATTACACCCTCCGTTTTTTATAGTTGTCGCTTAGCATAATAAATACTCTTTTTTATATTTTTAACGTAGATTTCTAACTACTTTTTCTTTCCCTTTAATCTATTTAACAAAGTTGGGCTAAAACCATTTAAAAAATGAAAGCTTGAGATTTATTAAAAATTCAAAATATGATAATTTTTTAGGAATATAATAAACACTCCAGAAAATCATGCTACTCGCCTGCAGAATGCAGACTCCTCTCCATCATTTACTTCGCGTTTACAATAGTCTATAGTATATTGTAATTGTGAAAGCATTTTTTTGTACACAAAGTGAAAAGTAAATTGTGAGGAATAAATTCTTCTTTAATTCATCTATAGTCATTTCTAACAAGATTTAGGGATTTTTGAGGATACTATTTAGAGGTGTTGAATGGTTTGGTTGAAGAACTGAATAAAGAAAACAGGTGAGTTGGTGTAATTTCTTCACTTAGTTCCAAATCCTGCACTTTGTTCTACTATTACATACTTTCTAATTTCTTGAGTCCTTTGTTGGTTCTTCAATGGATAAAACATCTTCGCCAAGTCCACCTCCTAAAGCTTGCCATGAAATTTCAGCTTCTTCAATCTCCTACACAATTATCCCTTCATTCCTCTTCTTCAAACCATGCAACCAAACACCACCAACATACATCTTAAAGGACATTTCTTTCACTGCATATCCATCTCGAATCCTCGCCATTGTAGGCCCAAGCGGAGCCGGAAAATCAACGTTACTCGACATCCTTGCAGCTCGAACGTCGCCTACGAGTGGAACTCTTCTTCCTTCTTCATTCAGAAAACTCTCTGCTTATGTTCCTCAACATGATGCCTCCCTACCTCTTCTAACAGTCTCCGAAACATTCACCTTTTCGGCCAAACTCCTCAATCCGAAAACATCGGACATTTCTGTGATTGTGGATTCCCTACTAGTTGAATTAAGGCTGAAACATCTGTCAAACACAAGACTCGGAAATTGTCTGTCCGGAGGGGAACGTAGGCGAGTTTCGATTGGCCTAAGTCTCCTCCATGATCCAGCTGTTTTACTTCTTGATGAACCAACATCAGGACTTGATAGTAATTCAGCTTTCAATATCATCCAGACCCTTAGATCGATCTCAGATTCACGTCACAGGACTGTGATCTTATCAATTCATCAGCCTAGTTTCAAAATTCTTTCAAAAGTTGATAACATTCTTCTTCTAGCGAAAGGATCCGTTGTTCATCATGGAACGCTTTCTTCACTTGAAACCTTCCTGGAATCAAATGGCTTCTCTGTTCCTCTACAGCTCAATGCTCTTGAGTATGCCATGGAAGTTCTAGGTCAGCTGAAAAACAGAGAAGAATCAGATCCCAAAATGGAAAAATTAAATTCCACAAATCCAGAAAAACGAGTGTGCAGATATAGAAGTTCAAGAATTCAAGAAATTTCAACATTGTGTAGAAGATTCTGGCTGATAATTTACAGAACGAAACAACTTCTTTTGACAAATTCATTGCAAGCAATAGTTGTTGGACTTGTTTTAGGAACAATCTACATCAACATTGGATATGACAAAACTGGAATTGTGAAGAGGTTAGGCCTTTTTGCATTCACTCTTACGTTCCTTTTATCATCTACAACAGAGACTCTTCCAATCTTCATTAATGAAAGGCCAATTCTTTTGAGAGAAACTTCAAGTGGGGTTTACAGGTTATCATCATATCTAATTGCAAACACCTTAGTTTTCTTACCTTACCTTCTGGTTGTCGCCATTCTTTACTCGGTTTCACTCTATTTCTTGGTTGGTCTTTGTTCTACGTGGCAAGCTTTCAGCTTCTTTGTTTTGGTGATTTGGATTATCATTTTGATGGCGAATTCATTTGTTATGTTCTTGAGCTCAGTGGCTCCAAATTACATTGCAGGGACTTCAATGGTCACGCTTCTTCTTGCTGGTTTTTTCTTGTTTTCTGGGTATTTTATTTCCAAGAATAGCATGCCCAAATTTTGGCAGTTTATGCATTATTTGTCTATCTACAAATATGCACTGGATGCATTGCTTATTAATGAGTATTCATGCTTGTTGACGAGGTGCTTGATTTGGTACCAAGAGAATGATACATGCATGGTAACTGGGAAGGATGTTTTGGAGCAAAGGGGGTTGCATGAAAGGCAGAGATGGACAAATATTTACATCTTGATTGGATCTTTTGTATTTTTCCGACTGCTTTGTTTGATTGTGTTAATCAGAAGGGTTTCAAGGTCCAAAAAATAGTCTTGTAATTTCATGTATGTGATAGTCGGAATAGTGACAATTAAAAAGTCTTAGTTTTCAACTTGTTTTGTTGCATCTCATATTGCAAGTTTAATTTCTTATCTGAATAAACCATGTCGTTTAATAGTTTACAGTTTTCAAGCTAAGCTATTGTTAATATGTAGGGGCGTAAGCAGGCGAGCGGGAATGAAATCTTGAAAGCATTTGAATTCGGCTTCGAGCGAGTTCGGACCCTATATTCGGCTCGGCTCGATTTGACGAATAGCAATTTTGATAATGGGATTCCGGATCCAATCTATTTTCCTGATAAAATTCGGCTCAAATTTGGCTCGATTTTTTGAGCAGTTCGAAAAAACTCGGTCCAATCTGATTTTAAAAAAATAACACGGTAAAATTAAAATGCCATAATAAGATAATGATGGAATAGTAATTACGGTTCGACATCGATGTTTAAAAAAATCTAAATTAGGCTCGGGAATATAGTCATTTCCGGCAATCAAAAGTCAAAATATGTTATGGTTGCAAAGCGCCATGATTGCCATGCCAAGATCACGTCTTAGGATCAAATGGAATCTCGGCGCGCCATGGGCGCAAAAAACATGGAGGCGCCTGCGAATAACATGCCGGATCAATTTTCAATAATAAGCGCTAATTTCGCCATTCGCCCGAAAAAAACCTGCCAGACCCATAGTACAAGCGAGAACGGAAACGGTCCACACAAACCATGAGTCCACAAAGTTCAAATGTCGACAAAAGTACCAAGCGGTAGGAATTGAGAAATGGAGCGGAAAAGAGCCAGCCAAAACACATTAATGGTCCAACCACCGTTTTTTGCTTGTTTCTTTGCCCAGTGGCTTGCCACTATTGGTGGGCTTGTCTCTTGAGGGGGTTGCTTGAATAGGAGTGATAACTGACCTCAGCCAGTTGAGTAGCGAGGCGGAGGGGTGCGCTGACTCTGACAACAAAAATTCCAAAAAAAAATAGTTTAAATAAAATAGATGGAAATACACCAAAAAAAAACAAATTAAAAACAAATTAAAAAAGCAGTTTAAATAAAATACGATTAGCGTGGCATTGGACTTAGGATCTTCCATTTGAAACTCTTTGTCATATTCCAATTCAATTGGATCATCATTTGGCTATAAAAAAAAATTGGTCAACAAAGTTGTTGAATAGAAAAAAGTAAAAAAAAGTAAGAAAATGTAAAAAAGGTAAAAAAAAGTAAGAAAAAATCATACCTCTACGGAAGATCATGCCGTAGGCGCCTTGATCCGATCTCCACTTCCTGAAGTAGGACTTCAATTTGTGTCTCTACTCATTGAGACTCTTTTTTTATCAATGTTTCTACCGCGGCTAAAGGTGGATTCTGATGCAACAGTTGTGATTGAAATGGATAAAATGTCCATTGCCATCTTGGACAATATTTTATACTCCCGCCGTTCCACTTTCCCACCAAACCAAGAACATCACAAGTTATCCACGTTAGGAAAAACGGTTTCCTCGCGGTGATTCAGTGCATTTTCTTTCCCGTCAGTTCTGCGGTTCAATTTGTATTTAAATCATACATTCTTTTGTTAATTGTGGAATAAAGGTGGTTGTTTAGTATCGAGAATATGGTTTAGGGGCTTTGCACTTTATAAATCATATATATTACAACATAAGTCATAAAGATCAACTGGGGGAAACTCTAACCACGGTTTCCAATCTAGCCTCATAATCTATGGGTTACATTGATTTATAAGAAAACTTAATTATACCCTCTTATATCTAGGATCGAGAATAGTCCCAAAGAAAAGTAAAAGATCACATTCTTCCCAATATTTATCATACTTAAGTGACATTCTTGAAATTATACTATATGTTTGGTAGTAACATTATCCAATTGAATATTATCAATTCCTTAATCCTACTTAACTCAATCAAAAATAGATTAACGGTTGGATAATTTAACACTAATCAAATTTGTCGCGTCAAAGGAACACCTCGAGGAATTCACGCACCTCATGAACTTGTGCCCATTCATAATCACTAGAGACGGAACCTCAAAAAGCTTCATGCATCCTCTCCAAATTTAGTAAAGCACGTGTCTATACTTATATGCGGTAGACAACGTCACATAAAGTAGACAACGTCGCATAAGTTGAATTCCATCTAGTGTTATTATCTAACCAACTTATTAGATAGCAATTGCAAATTAATCCTATGTTCATTAAATGAATTCAATTTGTTTTTCGAGGAAGCAAACAAGAACTTAACACCTTCTATAACAACATCGGTCCTTTCGATCTCTTTTAAACCATCTACAGCTTGACAAATTCATTATGGGCCTGACACCTAACATGAAATAGTTTGCATTCAAACGGGTTTGAAATAGATTTATAATCTTTCTTAAAATATTAATCTGAAACATCATTAGCACTTGCGTTATCAAGCGCTTAGCGAAGCTCTTTATCACTAATTTCATAGAATTTGGCGGCCTCATGTACTTAACAGCTAATCTGACCCCGTTATGGGGTGGTGGGACATTAACAAAAGATAAAACCCTTTTACTTGATTTCGATTCCCTACTCAACATAGTGAGAAGTAATAACCATATATCCTATCCTTTGAACCCGGACCACCATGATCGGTTGTTAACCCAGCCACAACAACGCCTCAAAAGTCCGCCCAATTTTAACCCTTTCATTTCCAGCAGCCAAACATTCTTTCCTGACAAATACTCACAGTTTTTCTATAATGAAATTAGGCTTCGAGGAAACTCATTAAACTGCCAATAACAAACTATTATGAAAGGATATTCATGTGCAAGAATCGCTATGAAATGACCAAGAGTTTACTTTGCAAAATCAAATGTAAAATTTAGAAACGAGAACTATCAGTTCACTTACTGACCTCTTTGGGAAAGAGTTTGTTAATACAGTGGCGTGCCCAATTCAAATGCCCTAATCAAAATGTGATGTTTTACCATAGCTTGAGTCGGGGCAATTACACCACAGTGAGTACATTTATTTTTCTTTTTTCCACCAGGCATCACAACAGGTTTAAAATGATCCCCGAGCCATCTGCTACCCGGCGAGCTTTGTTTTTATTCTGAATCGAGGAACTCTGCATTGCTTTTCAGCGGGGGCTTTTCTGCCATTTAGATCGAGGCGCTCCTTTCATTTACCCTCAACTTGAATCCACCTCAAAATTTCGGCCATCCCAGTCGGGTGAAATTACGATCGGATTGAGATTGAGATACCGTTTCACCATTCATTATACAGGGGTTATGCGAATTCGGGGGGGTAATGCGAAAAGATTCAACAAATGAAAGACCCATATTAGACTGATGACAAAATTAAGCGGTTTAAATAAAACGGTATTACAAAATTGTTTAATTGGATTACAAAGTGAAACTACAATTACAAAATTGAAGCCCTAATTGCATAATTTGAGCCTAATTACAAAATTATTTAATTGAATTACAAATTAAAATTTCATTATTTAATTGAATTACAAAGTGAAACTTCTAATTCTAAGCTGTTTAGTGAAACCCTAATTCTGGCCCATTTAGTGAAACCTAATTACAAAATGGATTAATTGAATTACAAAATTAGGCCCTGGTAATAATTTTCCCCAATTGAGACCACAATTCCCAAATTGAAACCTAATTACAAAATTGAAACCCTAATTAATAATTTTCCCCAGGTGAAACCCTAATTCTGAAATTGAAACCTAATTAATAATTTTCCCCAATGAAACCCTAATTACAAGCAAATATCAAAACAACGTAACACTAAATGATAATTTAGTGGCTGCCTACAAAAACTAAATGTGACCTAAAAATAGAAGTACTTGTTAGATTAAAATAGTCAAGCGAAAAGTCAAAGCCTAAGGAATCTAAGCTCAAATCGAAGCTTGAGAAAATAGAAAAAAAAATTAACAATCGAACCCACTTGAATGATAAGTATACTTAACCGAAGCTATTCTGACTAAAAAATCAAACATCTGAGCTAAAATCATAATAGTCCTTGAAAAGTCAACTAGATCTAAACTCGAGATCGAAGCAGAAAATAGAAAAAATTAACAATGAACACAAATGATATAAATATACTTAACTTGAAGCTACAACTAAAAGTAAACATAAGCTGAAATAATAATAGTCAACGGAAAAGTCAACCTCATCCTAAGCTCGGTCGAACGAGAAAATAGAAAAAATTAACGATCGAACCCCTAGTATTAACAAATATATACTTAACGAAGCTATTACAAGCGAAAATCAAACATACCAAACCAAAATTATAATAGTCGAAAGCACAAAAATTAACCTAGACTCAAAACCAAGCAATGGATATGTCTTATTGTATGCTTAGACTAGTAGCCCAATGAGCTCTATATGACATATTTTTAGAAGGTTACAACCGAGGGAAGTAGAAAGTTTGAGGTTTGAGAGAAATTTCTAGAGAGAGCATAGAGAGATTCTAAACGGCAGAGAGAGAGTGAGTGAATGAGAGTGATTAGGTTAGGTTAGGGATTTAGCAATTAATGGGACAAAATGCTATGGACTCTCAAGTCTCAAATGGGCGTGGCCGGATGGGGACATGGCCCATGGGGGGTTATATAATGGACCTCTGGTCCAGTTCATTGCACAGCCGAACCGAGCCGAATAATTTCGAACGGTTCGGCTCGGTTCGGCGAATATCGATTTTTAATATTTGTGTCTCCGTTTGATTTCTCGAGCCGAGACTCGAACCGAATTATTTCGAATCGAATCGAGCTTTACAGTTCATTTACAGGCCTATTAATATGTTAATACTCCGTATGTTAATATTCTGAGAGTACTATGTGAGTTAGTTTTGTGGTACTAAAGTTTTTTAAATAATTGATATTAAACTTATTTAAGTCATTGAATCATTTATCACATCATTATTTATCAATCTAATGATTATAAAATGCTAAGGGTAAATAGGACTTCACATACTTCTTGAAAAATAATTGTCTTATTAATACTCCCTTGGATTCTATTTACTTGTCTTTCTAATCCAATTTTTTTGTTTCAAATTCTTGTCTTTCACAGCATAAAATGATAATTTTACATTTCAATATACTTTTGTTATTAAATTAATAACCAACCAATGATATGATTTTAATTAATTGTCATTTCAACATTTTTCAATGTATTTTTTGATTACGTTTTTCATTTAATCATGTACAAATAGCTAGGAATCTGACTAAAAGGAACGGACGTAATATTATTTTTGCATTAAGTGCCGATTGATTGCACAAAAAGAAGACGGCATATTTTGAATTAATAGCATTAATAACTATCCAAGCCATACTCGATCAATAGCATTAATAACTATTTTTACTTGCACCTCAAGTGTTTAGCTATTGAGGAAGATTATTGGCAGCAAAAAAGTGGTGTCAAGTGGATGCAAGATGGGGACAAATCTAATCTTCCATTCTTGGAATTACATGGCGGCGGAAAAGGCCGTGTTGGTACTTTGATTATGGGGATTGAATTTCTTGACAAAACTTCGAGGAAGTTAGGTGATGTTGTTTTTTCGATGGACAAACACAGTATGGCTGGCTCGGATGGTTTTAATGGGGTCTTTTATCAATCTTTTTGGGACATTGTTGGGGTAGAGGTCTTCAATGCAGTGCGTTCTTTTTATGCCTGGGCCACTAAGCCTTGTGGTATACCTTATTTGTTACACTTTACTTCGAGTGTGAGGGTCCCAAGACTTGGAAGCAGTTTCGGCCTATCAGTTTATGCACCTTTTCCAATAAAGTGATCACGAAGCTTATCAAAAATAGGCATGCAGCTGTTCTACTAAGATTATTTACGAGTTCTAAGGCAGGTTTGTTCGGGGTTGGATTGCCGAATAATATTCTTTTTAGCCCCGGGGAGTTAGTTCATCACCTGGACAAAGGTAAGGATGGGGGTAATTTTATGCTCAAACTCGATATGACCAAAGCATTCGACATCCTTTCGTGGGAATTCTTGAGTTTGATCTAGAGAAATTGGTTTCTTTCGGGGTTTGGATTGAAAGAGCATTATTGGTGCTTGTATGAATAGCTGTGGTTACATTATGTTCAATGGAGAGTTGAAAGGCTTCTTTCCCTGCTTCCAGAGGTGTTAAATCGGTGACCCTTTATCTCGCTTCCTTGTTTATTATTGCGGAGGAGTATTTGCTCCAGTGGCTAAATTGCAAAAAGTTACCCACGCATTGCGTACAATCTTTGGGGGCTCTACCATCCAGTCACTTGTCTGGCTTTTCTTGATGATTGTACGATATTCTACAATGGCCATCTTTACTCTCAAATAAGGTTAATGGCTTCGTTTATCACTTTGATCAGGTTTGAATTGAGATCATTAATAAAGATAAAAACTCACTGCATTCTTTCGATAAGCTTCTATTAGCCGGGGTTAACATCGTTAGAACTCTTTGTCTTCAAAAGAAATTTCTTCCTTTTTCAATATCTGCCAGTCGATATTCAAGGGCAAGCAGCGAGTGTTTCTTTTCGATTCATACGGACATCAGGAATACTATCAATTCTTAGGAACATCGAGATTTATGTTTGGAGGTCATATTACTTTAATCCGATAGGTTCTCTTGCATTTCTGCCATTCTACTTCCTTCGGGTAATGCATATACCGGATACGGTGAGAGAAGATTGAGATTTTCTTGAATAAGTTTCTTTGGGGGATAATAAGCCGTAAATGGAGCAAAACTTTTTATCCATTATGATGAAGGGGTTGAACTTTAGATCTTTCCAGGAGGTAGAGCTTGTCTTTTTAAAAGTTGATTTCGTTTTGCGGTAAGGTAACGCTCTTTGGGTCGTTTCATGCTTAGTAAATGCGTAGGTGAGATCATGCTTTGAAGGTGAGGTCCACTATCTCGTTTCAGGGTTTGGAAGCGGTTGGGTGGTATTCGTGATAAAGGCAGAGTGGGAGGGTAGGCGGGGCGTGTGATTTTTGGATTGATTAGGTACATACAGGCCGATTGACAAAGAGCATGCTATTCGGGAGAAGGTCAATGAGTACTGGGATGGGGAGTCGTGGGACATGAACAAATTGATGCAGCTTGCTCCTGAGATCAGGCATGAGATTCTTCTTCTTCATCGGTTTTCTGGGGACAAGGATGTGGCTCTCTGGAAGCTTTCTAATAATGGAATGTTTAGTTTCAAGACCGCCTTTGAGGAGGTTCGCACTCCGAGAGAGTCCTCGACTGTCTATTCCTTTATTTGGAATTCTATTATTCCCAAGAAGATGTCTTTTCTGGTTTGGCGTATTCTCAAGCAATATCTTCTTGTTGATAGTGTTCTTTTTCAGAAGGGATCGGTTAAACTTCCAAGTGTCCAATGTTGCTTACGTGAGGCTGTCCAACATGTTTCTTTACGACAAATTGCTATTCAAATTTGGGATCCTTTACATATGTAATAACTCGTTCCTTACCAATATTATTTTGATAGTATATAAGTTTCTCGGTGGAGTATTTCGGGGTGAAATTAAAAATTTCGAAGTTGAGTAGTGGAGAATATAACAAATCGGTCGGTTGGTGGTACCTTTCGGTGGTGGGACCCGGAGATGATATCAATAGTTTTGGAATAGTATCGATATACCGAGACTAGTATTATATGAGTAGTAGTAGTTTGTGTCATTTTACATTTGGAATCGGTTTCATTGAGATTTAAGTACGGAAGAGTGGAGGAATTAACCGAGGCAGACGTAGTTTTCCCCTCTAATCATCCACTTCACCACTATCCATCGTCACCATCGAAACTCGCCTGCATAACAATACCGCCTCTTGGGGCCGATTGGAACATTCTCCCCCATGAGAGTTTTCTTCCATTTCTCTCATCGATTGTCGCTTAAACTCAAGGGACAAAGTGGTAGATTTGCTTCTACTCATCATCTCGTCATATCTAGGTAAGAAAGATCAAATCTTTTGAGATTTGAGTTTTTGAAGAAGTTGACTTTATTGGATTTTTGTTGACCATGATTTTGGGACTTCAAAATGATACATATGGATCGTCTAGGCTTAGATTACATGATTAGAGGTTATGACAATCGATTTTGGAGGTTGAAATGTGTAGAAATTGATAGGTTGACTTTTGTTGACTTTTGAGGAATTGAGTTTTTAAAGGTTGAAATGTTATAGAAGTATCCTCTAAGCTTGAAATATGTGTGTGGTAGTGATTATACTTGATTTTAGGGGTTGAAGTGTATTGATTGGATCGGTTGACTTTTTCCAGATTTCTTTAAATTGTATAATAATGTTATGGGACTTTAATATAGTTGTTTAGGAGTATAATTGGGATGTTTTGAGGTTGATTGGTGGAGGATATTGTTGAGTTAGGTTATTCCAAGTTGAGTAGTAATTGGGCTTTTGAACTAAAGGTTGATTATAATGGGTTAATTAGTTGGCGATTGATTGTTGGATTGATTGGAATGTGACTAACGTGTTATTGTTGGGATAATAAAGTGATGACATTGGAGTTATGAAATTCGATAGAATTGAATGTAGTTAAGTTAGATTTTAGAAGTGTATCTTAATTTCGAGGATAAGATGATTGTAATAATAACACATTCACGTTGAAAAAAAAAAATTTTAATTTAAAATTTTTCGGTCGGCAGTGGGACCCGGTGATAGTATAAATAATTTCGATAATAATATTATTTTGTGATTATTTGAGCCATTTATAATTTAGTAGTAATAGCCGGGGATAATTCGAGTTAAGTTAGATCGTTAAGTCGTTCGATAACTTCGATTTGCGTGATTTCGGACACGAACTCACAATAGATTTTTAGTGCCTTAAGAGTTAAGTTATCTTCATTCTTATCAACATGAAATCAAATATCTTCTCTATTCTTTTCTTGCTTTGGCAGAGCTCCTCTTTGCGGCCAAAAGAAAGATTTTTTCTTCCATTTCTTCACTTTGTTTGCATATAAAGATCCTCGAGTTGTTTTAATGCTTTGACATCTTTCCTACAATTTTGAGGTAAAGATAGCGTTTTGGTTGATTTTGAGGGTTGACTTTTTTGGTTGACTTTTTTACATAATTCAATTTTATGATGGATCTTAGTTTGTTATGGATGCTATGATGTATATAAGTGATGAATTCATGATTTAGAATTCGTTTAGAGGATATTTATATTCGAGTTGACTTTTCTAGGTTCGGTTGACTTTTGGGGTGATATTTTTATAAGACTTTAAATATAGGGGAGTTTAATTGGGACCTTATTGTAGTTGTTGTGATGTTAAATTGGTGATTTAAAATTGATTAAAAGGGAGTTAGGTTGAAAAGTGTTAATTCTAGTTGAGTTATGAGTGAATTTTGGAGTATATATTTGTTAATTAGGGACATAGCGATTAACAGAATGACTTATAAAGTTGATTTGTAATGATAAAGTAATAAGATGGAATTTGGCGGGGGATCCGTTTGGTTGTGTCAGATGGGATTATAATTCGATAGTTTGCGAGTCATGTTGAACCGTTTAATCATTCGATTAGAGTTGGTAATGTTTGATACAGAGGCGTAATTCTTCGTATTAGTTTCACAGTATACTTTACAGGTGAATATTTAGGCCTTGGCCAAGCGGGAAGGGCACGTTAAAGTGATCCGTTCTTAAATTGAGGACTTTTATGTGATAGCTAGTAGGGTGAATACTCACGGGTGTTACTTCACGTACTTCTTTCAAATTGTGCTGAGCATGTTATTGTGAGAATGCGATTATGTGAGAATGATATACATATAATTGTTGTATGATTATGTGTGATTCATTTGTGTGAGCCGTGATATGATTACGTGATTATAAATACGTGGCGTTGAAGATTGTTGAGGTAAGTAATAGCTTGAACTCCCGGCTTATATTCGGTTACGTGGCACTTGTTGGCACTTCTTTGTATTCACAATGGCCTGTCGGCACTTATGCAATGGCCTTATCGTGGGTGTGTTTGGACTTCACGATTGTGAGATATTTTTAAGTACATGTGCTTGGATATTGTTTGGGAGTAGAGTAGATGGTTAGTGAGAGGTAATGGTTAGAGTTATAATTGGCTTGATGAACTGTATGCTCCCTCTTGTCCGGATCTGTTATGAGTGAGAAGTTGGAGAAAGTTAGAAGAGATTGAAATCATGGGTTTTTGATCTTGTTTTTTGTCTTAATTGTAATGTTTTTATTGTTTGGTTTGGAGAGTCCAACTTGCAATTGCAATTGTGATCATAGTGGATTCTCAACCTTGTCATATTAGGAATTGCTATGGTAGGATTCTATTTTGATGTTTTCTATTTTGCTGTAATACATTTTGATGTTGAATGGGTTTGAACATTATGTGTATTGTGTTTGCAATTTGAAGGAATGAATGTACTTTTGTTGATTTTCTGGTTGTGTTTTTTACTGCGTTTACAACTGATATGAGAAAGAAACCCCTGTACTATAGTCCATGTACTATATGGCATACACATTAACACATTATACAGTAAAAATCGACGCACCAAAAAGTAAAAGAAATGACAAAAACTAATTGAAGCGAGGCAATTCCATTGAACAAGTTGGAGGAAATAGACAAAAGGTTCCAATTGACCATTTACATAACCAATAAAGGCTATCAAAAGCTTCACCTACCACATATTTAATACATTTAAGTCCACAAAAAGAGTAAAGAGGCCACAATAAGCGGATGCACTCTACAAGCACAAAATAGATCCGCCTCCAACCTATTCTACATCTACTTCTCTACTGGATATTGCAGGTTGGGAAGAAGACTCTCCGGTCCTCTTTTTCTTGTTCTTAGAGGTTGTAGTTGCAGGCTGTGAAGAACTTGTGCTACATCTGCACACGGATGTTGGAAAGCTCTCCATCCACAGGTTTCCTTGGACAAGTCCTCGCATTATGTCCAATAACACCACAGTTTTTTGCGATACATGACAGCCTTCCACTTGAGGCCTTGAATGTAGCGGCTGCTTTTACCCACGAACCCGATTTGCTGTCAGCGAATCTTAACTCGATTCTTCTACGTAGGCTTACCCACTGTAAGCATATTTCAGCGCTGACATCTAATTTCGGTTGTGTGGCCCCATGAAGATGACCTTAGTTTTTGAATTTCTCAATTTGGGGTTTTCTAATTTGAGATTTTTCTAGTTTAGGGGTTTTCTAATTTTTTAGGGTTCTTAGATTTTATTGTGGAGTCAACAATGGGGTCAAAAAAGTTTTAATAGGAAAAAGTTCAATTATGTGTAATTACTAATGTACCCTCTATTTAATAGATAAAATTACTAAATTGTCCTCCACTTATTGTGAAAGTGAAGACCACGCTGAGCCCGGTGAGATGGGTGGAATGCAGCCAATGTTAAAATGGTGTCCGGGGGTGTGTCAAACAAGCAACAATAGTTCGGGGCCTACCAGGAGCTGAGAACAAATAGTTCGGGGACCACATAGAAAATTAGCGAGTAGTTCGGGGCCTTTCGGCCAAAAGCCTTAAAATTTAGGGTTAATTAATGTATAAAACCTAATTTAGGCTTGATTAATTTTACGGGCTTAATTCCGAAAATCCTTATTATTCCATACGTGTTTGATTTTTATTAGGGCTCGGAGTTGAACCCTAATTGTCATGTGTAGCTCGTGTGATCAATTTTCTTTTAATCAATTTCACGGTTAAAATAAAAGCGATTATTATTAAATTTATTTAATAAATTTATTTGTCTAAATGCCTCATCGAACTCGGGCACATACTTGGTAAGTGTCGGGGTTCGACCCAGACAGTCTTTTAATGTCAACGTGAATTTAGTACACGATGCATTGCCCTGAATCTGCATTTAATGTCATGTAGTGATTAACTCAGACTTATCAAAAGTCTGGTATTAATTTTATTTATGGGAGTTAATTCCATATCGTGGGAATTTAACTCTAGTTGACATGAATTTAAGTCATGTCAAATCATTTAATGAAGCTAGTTCCAATCCGCCTTAGTTTAGAAGTAACTTCAGCGTTTTTCAAATTAACCTTGAATCCTTGAGGATAAAATAAGTCGGGATAGGGTTTAACATGAATTTAAGTCATGTTAATTTTATGGCACATTAATTTTGACCTTTTTTGGGTCTAAAATTATTTTCATATTTTTTGGAATTTTCTGGAATTTTTGGGCATTTATTTGAATTTTTATGCATAACCGAACAAGATGTAGTATCCGAAAAAAGAAACGAACCTCGGACCCGAGCACCTAGTGGTGGTCGAACCATCTAGGTGGGATGAGGTGTCATTTTGCCTTTTTATGGCAATAATTAGCTTACTTGGTTGCCACTTATTACCTTTTGTCTTATTACCATAAACACATTTTCTTTTAAGGTAATAAAGTGGATAAGGAAATAACCGGAAGCTTAGGGCTGTAAATTCCGGTCATCCCCGTTTCGTGGTGATGGCGAAATTCTATCTATTTTATATGGAAACTCTATTTTTTGTCAACTTGCTACTTTACTTGGTGACCAAGTCGTCTTATTTCATATTCTTCCACCACCTTTGTCTATATAAAGGCTAGTTTTTTTCAAAATTTGAGACAACTTCTTCCTCTTCTTCCCCCTAATTTTGAACCATAGGTGAGAGTAGGAATAAAATTTTATCTTTTTTAATAGCCTTTTTATTTGTTGCAAGCTATTAACTCATGACTTTGGTTTCCTTTTTTTTGTAGTACTTTGAGGTGGTGTACTCTTTGATTTTGAAGCTTCCTTCTTCAAGTAAGCTTTCCTATCTTTGCCATTATTTGTTCATGACATAGGATATAGCTTAATGATGCTATAACTTGCCTTAATTTCATGTTAATTACTCTAAAATAATCATGAAATCAAGCATATATGATTTGAATCTGTAGCTGAAATTTCTAACATACTATTTGCACTGCGGTTTTTCCCTTCGTTACTTATCGGATTATCATGAAATTCATATGTGATTCCCTATGAATGTAGAGTATCCCCAAATTTTCCCTTAATTTTTGAAAATTCGTAGGTAGGCTCCGTAATCTGTTTTTCACAGTTGCCTCGTTTTTAGTAACTCGCATTAAAAGTGCGATTGCGGATGCTTCGCTTATCCATTTGGAATGATCCACGTATCAAATCGAAGGTATCGAAAGAGACCGATCTTTTGGTATTGGTCTCTTTATATGGGTCGACCTGAGCAATTCGCAGATTCATTCGCAATCTGCTGCAGTGGATTTTTCTGAAATTTCTGACATAGAACTTTGAAAATTCATATCTAATTGCTCGTTTATCGGAATTTAGTGATCCAAGCGTCCACTCGAAGGTATTTGAATTTACTACAATGCAGTATAGGTCTAACAATTTTGTGTGTTAGCCTGCTGTGCCGAAATCCCTTTGGGGACAGTGGCATTTTTTTTTCCTTTTTGTCATTGATGCTTGTTTTTCCATAATGTTTGAGTTTAAGGAACATGGTTTGCTCTTAGATGTCTCCAATTCATGGAGTATCATACCAAGGCGTAATGGGTATATTGAAATACCTCACGTCACCGAGTTCGTTTATGGCTTTGGTATGTTTTGCATCCAAGGTTCCATAGGATTGTGAGCATCCATGTTCATCTGATCCATTTTCCCTTCTTTTTTTTGCTTTCTTATGGTCTTGAGTTGGTTTATGGGAATAGGTTCTCGGCACTCATTCTCTGTTGCTCCTCTTGCTCATGAACTACGTGCTTCATGCACGAGTTCTTTCCTTGTAATCATGAGCAGGGATAACTTTGTGTGAGTAGGATCATGATTCAACTTTCGTGCATTTGTCCCACGTCTGCAGGTGCTTAAACTTACTTCAACGTGATACGGTTATCGTGATTAAGATCTCGTGATTCACTTTCCATATTGTGCTCTTCTATGGGAAGTATACATGCTTAGGTTATTGGTACTAGGTAGTGTTTGAACCTACAGTCCTAGACAACTTTAGCTTTTAGATATATTCCCTTTTCATAGGGGAATCACGGTTTCTCGGGGATTCTTGAACTCTTTAGAGATCATGATCTGAGCTATATGTTGGACTTAAGGCGAGAATAATTAGGTACTTAGATAAGCGTGCCATGTCTTTGGGATACGCTCACATAGAATATACGGGTCCTAAGGATTTATCAAATTGCTTTTACTCACCTACACAAAGTATACGTGGTGTATATTCTTTAGAATGTCGTTCCACTTATCACGTAGTGTGTCTCTTTATTGCTTCATACTTTTCTTTGTGAGAGTCTTGCTCTGCAGGACGTGGATATGGGTAGCTTGTGTGGGTAGGATGCCACACACTCGCTTTGCACTTACTACCCCTGCCATGAACTGCATGCTTTATTCATGTGTGGAGTTTGGATGCTTCTATTTGGTAGTGTATAGATCCATTGTCGAGCCAACTAGTTACAGATCGCGCTTCCGGTATTAGAGTTGAGATCCTCCGAGGTCATGTACACATATGGGATCGCAAAGTGAACTAGGTTGGTCATGGGCGAGGTATTTTCTCACCATCTAGTAGTATCCCATTCTTAAGATATACTTCTATGAAAGGTTCGAGTCTGAAAGTTTGCTACATTGCTTTTAATTTGATGACACTTTGCCCATACTAGGGAGGATGTTGAGATCGTCTTGCAACTTTGTTGCCATGCTCAATTTTTTTCTTAGGCAACCCCGTATGTAGCTTGACCTTAGTCCCATTATCGAGGGTTCTTGAATACGGTCGAGGAGACATCAGGGCATAGTAGCATAATCCTATCTTAGGTTTAACTCCAGCTAGGGGCTTTAAAGCGGCATAATCTGAGGGTTATTTGTTGATGTAGACTTTTGAGGTGCTAGTGCTAGGCCCAGTCGATCTTGATTTCGACAAAAATGGTGTTGATGTACAGTTTGTATTAGTATTGGAGTGGAACACTCGAGGGCTTTGTGTCTTGAGATGGTCCCAAAGGCATATGAGGCTCATCCTAGAGCGCCTATTTGGTAGGCTAGACATTCCCTACGGCTTCTCCAAGCTCTAGGGGTATTGTGGATATGTCCTGACCGGCTTTAGAGGCTTGTGGTTTGGATGAAATATTTCTAATTGGCCTTAGCTGCTTATTAGTCAGGATATCCATGTCCGACTTTAGAGGCTTATTGGACATGATAACATATATTCATGGTAGCCTTAGTAGCTTATTAGTCAGGATGTCCATGTATTTCTAACTAGCCTTAGCAGCTTATTAGTCAGGATGGCACTGTCCGACTTTAGAGGCTTATTAGACGGGGATGGATATTATGGAGCTTGCCTTGTGGCTTATTATTTAAGGATATATGTCGACTAGAGGCTTCTTGGACAGGATTGGGTATGTCCCTGACTGGCTTTGGTGGCTTGTTAGTCGGGAAGACCATGTCGGCTTTAGAGGCTTATTGGACATGATGAAGTATATTCCTGACTAGCTTTATTAGTCAGGATGGCCATGTCCGACTTTAGGGGCTTATTGGACATGCTAGGGATGTATTCATGGCTGGCTTTAGCACCGCCAGTAAATCGACTATGTCCGGCTTTAGAGGCTTATTGGACATGACGGGATGTATTCCTGACTGGCTTTAGCAACTTATTAGTCAGGATGATCTTTATAGAGTGCGTGTCTCGGGTAGAAGGATCCTATTCTTTCATGAGGCAGGTAGGTTGCTTGCTCGAGCCTAGGCGAGTTCAAATAATTTGCTTGATAAATACGAGTCTACTTGAGCATGTTATAGATAGAAGAGGAAGATCGCTTCCTCTCGTATTGTTATTCTTACATTATACTGAAATGGAGTGCGCATGCGAATCTTGTAGTCTTAACTTCATTGGGCGTTACGATGTACATTTGTCATCCCTCTTTGTACTACTTTTTTAAGGAGTTTGGCAGGACAATCGAGGATTTGTTTTCTTGTTGTAAGTGAACTTGGGGTCAGAGTACTTCCATACCCGTAGGGATCAAGTCAAACGTAGTTCGGGGGATTTGATCTTTTAGCCTCATATCAGGGAGGATAATTGGGCGGTTTATACTCATGTAGAGTTTTACTTAAAGTGAAATTTAACCTCGTACTTGCCGAAGGGTTGGACAATTTATTCGTGTTCGAGTGCAGTGAGGCGGTTTGTCTGTGCCAGAGAGTTAGACGATTTATACCGTGTTCGAGTGTGAGCAGACCTTTTATCCTCATGCTCGGGAGGTGTGGCGGTTTATCCTCGTGCTAGGAGGTGTGGGCAGTTTATCACTTATGCTCAAGAGGGTTGGGCCAGTTTATCTTGCGGTGTTCGGGGAGTGGGTAGGCGGTTATCCTCGTACTTAGGAGGTTGGGCAGTTTATACTCGAGTTCGGGGAGTGGTTGGGCGGAGTTTATCGATGGAAAACTCTGAATATCTTATAAATATAAATCCATACAGATTAAAAGGATCTTAAAGTGCCTGTTATTCAAAAAAATACACATAGTACAATATGTAATGACGGAGTACTTCACAATCGTGATAAATTCACAAAAATCCACGCTTCAAATTCTAGCGTAAATTTGACTTCCCTTCGACTCCTTGTTGTAATATCCAATCGTATGATATCTCTAGTTGCTCCACGGGGAGAGGTTGAATCAAGAGCGATTTATGCTTGCTAGTAAACAAGCACTAGTAGAAAAAATGGCTAGGTAACACCCATAAAGTGATACATAACTTGATTCAAAACATTCTTATAGCCCATAGGTAACAATTGATATACGCCCCCGTGTACTCTATGCTCTTAGGTATCACTTTGATCAGTGCAGTAACTTGCTAATAAGTGTTCTATAAAGATCATCTTAAAGTGTTACAAAATTTGTTAAATAACACATTTTTAGTTTAGTAACACTTTGGATATCTCAAATTTTAAGTAACAACATTTGTAACTATTGTGTACTATTTTACAATTAGTAACACTTTTAGATATGTCCAAAAGACATTTAAGTAACACTATTTTACTATTAGTATCACTTTTGATATCTACAAATGTCTTTAAGTAACCTTATTTGATTATATATGTATCACTTTTTATTATTAGTAACATTTTTAAATATCTTTAAGAACACTTTCGATTATATATTTACTACCTTATGTAACACGTTGTTCATTATTAGGTAACACTTGCTATTATTATTATTATTATTATGAAAACTAGAAGAAACATTTTATCATATATGAATAAATAACGAGAAAATATATTGATAAAATTATAATTAACTTATTCAAATAATCCAATAAGATATAATTCATAGTATGTCAAACACATTATTGAAAATTCAATAACTGAATAAAAAATAACCAAAGTTGTTGTCTATTGCAAATATAAAAAATAGCTCCCATAATTGCTAAACTAAGCAAGTTGTATATATCTTCAATTATGTCTTCTATCATCGATAATCACAGTAATAACATGTTCTTTATTTTCTATATATCTTCATATACCATCCAACATTTGCAATCTCTAACATTTTATCATTTCAATTGCAGCCTCCACTATACCATCATCATCTTCATCAGCCTATAGGGATGAAATACTAGAAGTCAGTGGATATATAATAAAACATGTAGTAAGTGGACATAGATTTCATAATGTAACCTAATCTCTAGCAGTTCCAAGGTAACCATGTAGGAAAACAAGTACCTCATCCTGCACCAACAACGCTATGAGCAAGTAATTGCATGAGTATTCTATACAAGGTATCTCAAGGAAATCGACCCAGACACAATGGACTTTCATGAGGCATTGCACATATTACGTGCACTTACTGAAAGGCATTGGTTTGCCGGAGTTAAAACAAGTTCCATATTCATTATTCAAGAGGATGATATCTAAAGTTTTCTCATAAGTGAGCATACACGTCACATTCTGCGACTCATCTGAATCTGGAGTCAGTGGAGATCATATCAGATCATTAAGTGGAAACAATACCAAAGAATCATATACTACTCAGAATCGGATACAACTCGGTTCTCCAGCCAATGCAGAAATTAGATAGTACTCAGAATCAGTTACATACTCAGAATCAGATACTACTCGGACAACACCGACAATCACAAGCAGATACATACTCAGAATAATTCAATCAGATACAATTATGTTGCTCATAGGACATACAAATTTAAAGCTTTTGCTATAAAATGTAAGAGATTTCGATACATAGAAGAAGAAATGTTAATAATTGATCATTGATATATGTAAATATATACATTTGAATGACTAAACATATCAGTGCATCACATTGCGTATACACATACTTTCATTATCAAATTTCTATATCCATTAACGGGGCACAAAATCTAAAATGGTCCGCAACACTAGAATGATCAATAAGAAAGCGAGTATTTCTTGTCTTGGATTCATTTATTCCCCCGAATATCAATCGGAAACTCTAATAAACTCCATTTTCCGAAAATAGTATGTCAAAGCCTAACAATTAGCGTAAATTTAGCTACGGAAACACATAACATCCCTCTTAAAGAAAGCAAAATGACCATAAAGGAAAAAAGCATGATTAGTCATTAGAAATAATGCTAAACCAAACTGTTCAAATTGTGAAGCCTTCGCTAGCGACCAACACCGAATCAAACTCTTTCACAGCGAAAGCGACCCCCTTTATCTTAATCAAAAACAAAACTCTAAATTATTAAGAAAGAGCAGTAGAAACAACATAATTGAAACAACCCCATCCAACAAAATGACACAATCTGTTGTAAACTTCCAGGTGAGGCCTCAACTTAGCGTCCACCATTGTCTTGAAATAGGCTGCAGCACCATCAGGCCTATTCTCTTTAAAGCAAGTATCCATCAACATGCCATACGTGTACTCGTCTGGACTCACCCCTTTCTCACCCATATCCTTATATAACTCCTCAGCCTCAACCAACAAATCATTCTTACACAACTGTTCAATCAAATTGTTATAAGATAACGTGTCTGGCCTACACCTCTTCTCACCCATCCTCATGAAAACCTCAATAGCATCCTTAAACCTCCCATCCGCACAATACCCATTAACCATGACATTGTAACTCCCAACATTCACAGTCAACCTCCTAGGTGGATCATGTTCAGTCAACATCCTATCAAACAACTTCAACGCCTCGTCAAACTTCCCATTCCTACTCAAAGCAATCAAAATCGAGTTAAACGCAACATCACTCATCTTAACCTTGGAATCCTCCCCCACAGCTTGCTCATAACAATCCATCGCCTCCTTCTCCATACCCCTCAAAAAATACCCTTCCATCAATCCTCCATACACCACCCCGTCCAAAACCTCCCCACCCAATTTCTCCTTCAACTCCTCATAAACCTCAAAAACCCCATCGCCATTTCCACTCTTGGCTCTCCCCATCATCAAATAACTATACACAACAGGATCAGCACTAAGCCCTTTCTCCAACATCTCATCCTTCAACTCCAACGCCCTCTCAATTTTCCCATTATCGACAAGCCCTTTAACCAAGACCCGATAAGTAGTGGGGGAGGGGTTAATGGGGGCATCGTTAACGAGCTGCTTATAATGCTCCAAAGCAATGTCAGTCTTCCTGCAATCAACATAAGCAGAAATGAGCAAGTTATGAGTGACCACATTAGGGGCGATCCCGGCTTGGGTGATGAAGCGGTGGAGCGATAAGAGGTCGGAGTATTTGGACTGGCGGAGAAGGGCGGTGAGGACGGCGTTACAAGTGTAGATGGTGGGGCGGCAGTTGGAGTAGACGGAGTGGCGCGTGTAGAGAGCGGCTTCGTCGAGGTCGTTTTCTCGGATGAGTTTGAGGATCTTGTTGTGGAGGTTGAGGCGGTTTCCGATTAAAGTGGAGATCGGCTCGGGGAGTTTGGGGGCGTTGGGGTTTTGAGAAGAGGGGGGTTTAGGGGATTGGGCGTGTTGTTGTTGGTTGCGGTGGGTGGAGGGTTCGATGCGGAGCGGCGTACTGCTTGCGGCGTTCGGCGGCGGCTTCTTCCGGGGTGGCAAAGGAGAGGAGACGGAGGGAGAGGGGGAAGGGTGGTGGTGTGTGGCGGCGGAGGAGGTGGTGGGGTTTGGTGATGGATTTGAGGTGGAGTAGAAAGGTGGGTTTGGAAAGAGCCATTTTGGGGATTTGGAGAACAAGGTCAAATGGAGATACGGAGGAGTATTATTATTTCAAGGGTTTTGTGAGGGTTTAAGACCAAACTGAAGAATGATTATTATGAGAAATGAGGATTAGTTTTGAGGGTTTTTCTTGAGGCGGCCTTTATCTGTAGCGCTTAGCTTGATATTTGTGAGGTGAAATGGTATTTTGATAAACATGCGCGTAAGCGGAGTATGTGGGTGTTTATAAGCATATAAGCGAGAATTAGCGATGCTTTAAAGCAGCCAGTAAGATTATTTGGATTCTTTGTATAAAAACAAGCGAATTACGACTTGTTTGCTAAGCTGACGTGCAATTATTTGTTTGTTTGTACATAGCGGAGTATTTATGCTTATTAAGGATCAAAAGCGAATTTTTTATGTGTTTCAACGATAACCGGCATTGTATTAAGTTGTTTGTTTGTAAATCTGATACAGGGTGAAAATGAAATAAATTAATTACATAGAATGACTTAAATAATTAATTACATAACAAATATTAAATAATTTATTACATAAAAAATTGAATTAAATATATTACATAAGAATGAATTAAATATATACACATACGAATGAAATAAATAACTAGTACGTAAATGCATTAAATAATTAATTACATAAAAATAAATTATATAATTAATTACATAAAATGCGTTAAATAATTAATTACGTAAGAATGAATTAATTAATGATGAAAATGGCTTCAAAAGCAGCGTTGCTCGTTTAACTTGATATCTCTGCCATTGCCGTGGTTAAATGCCGGTAATGTCGTTGAATAAGTTGATTAACTTTCTTTATATTGAATTTAACGCTTGGTGAAAACATGCAAATCCATTTTCGATACAATCTGTCGGAGGGATAGAGGATGATCGGCATGTGTGTAGCTACAATTAAAATTTGACAAATTAGCACTCTGATATGTAAGCAGTGATTAAATTTAGAGAGGAATGATAACTGCAGAGTATAAAATGATTCATAAAGTGACGTTTACGAAGCAGTGCTGTTGGCGGTCCCACTTTGATCGAAGATAGGCGGAAGACAAGTTGTTCTGCGGCGTCGATTAAATGCGCCAGATGTGATGGTAGCGCTGACGTGTCGCGTCGGCGATGTCGTCCGTTTGCTCTACGAGGCCGGGCCGAGGTGGAGATAGTCGAGAACAAGATCGTCAGGCATTGAGATGAGCCTATAATCCGCTCGTAAAGTTGTGAGTCGTAAAGAGGTCGGCCAGAAGATCGTTCCTAACCCGGAGCCGTTCATGCATCATTCCACAGTAAATGCATGATGCAGCTGCTACAAAAGCTTACCCGTCTCATGGCGTACATTGGTAAAATTTTCAATACGCGAGGAAGCGTATACGGAGGTGAGTCGGCATAAATAGAACGCTGAGTGGTAATGATTAAAGCGATAGAAGATTAACTGCCTTGATCATGGGAGGGGCGTTCGGGTTAGTGATGATTGTGTATTCGGTGTCGAGGGGACGGCCAGGACTACCCGTATCTTGGCTTTTGAAATCTTCGTCACGAGTACCTGCCCGGCAGAACCGCTTTGTGTGCGCCTACACCGCTTTTTCTAGGAGATTGTTTATAACTTGATAAATTTAAATGACTTTCTCAGCCGGATGCCATTAACTTTTGGCTTTATTTGATTTACTCGGTTTTAGCTCGACACGGGGCGCGATAGTTTGGGATGTTTGGGTTCAAACGATGTCTGCCAGTTACATGCTTGATTGGAAGCCTGATCATGGAGGACTTCATCGTCAGATGCTTGGTCTATTTTTTCCACCGCCCTCGTCGCTAACCCTGTGGAAACTACATGTCAACTTTTTGCGATACTTCGTGTATGTACTTTGAGAGGAATGCTAATCCCTCGATGGATATGTTGTTGTAGTACATGGGCATAGCATTAGACCATGTGTTCGTCGAATGTAACAACCCCACTGACTTTGGGAATCGACCCTACTAAGCCATTTCTTCCCGATTCCCGTTTATTAGATGAAAAGCTTTCATTGATATTTTTTTGACGAGGTTCCTGAAAAGGTTAGTGTGCAATATTGTTGTCCGGATCCTAGTTCCACTATACCTCGACACTTTTTTTATGTCGGTAATTTGACCCTTCATGACTTTATGAAGTGTATGAAATATGGTGTCGAACGGATAGTTTCGTCCTTTCAAGTTTCGTTTGACCCGGTGATGTTCCCCGCCGACCGAAGAAATTTGTATAATTTATTGACATGTCGTTGAACTATATTTGGTAATTATTTTTTATATTGAATAAACATGCACATTGGTTGTATAATGGCGAAGTGGAAATGTGATCGGCGTGACAAGCGAGGATACGCTGTAAGGGAGGATCCGTGTCGTTCCTTGATGTCCCGTCCCGATCCGAGGCCGACGCGGTACTCAAATATTCACGTATTCCCATCTTGTCTCACATTCCTCTGCATTAGGCTGCCGATATGTGATTCAGCGTTGTTTGAATCCTGCGGCGTCGGTAGGCGTCCACGGTTGAGGCGATTGCTGCACTTAGAACACCACGTTGTTCCAGTAGCCGTGGCATGGAATGGTGTTTAGATCCGAGGGAACACTTTTCTGAGCATTTATCAGCCGGATCGATGCGCGGCAAATGCGTATGGCCCGTCTCGCTTTATCAAATAATGCTTGGAGCCACGTCAAAACCCATGTGCTTAATTTTCCTCACTTTTAGCCGAGAAAGGCGTAACATCTTTGTGAACTAACATTGGTACTTTCGTCGCTCCCGACAACTCGAGTAGTGCATGCCATACATGTTTTGTGTTGTAGGTGCAATCGGCGTTATCTTGAGGATATGCATTGAGCATGGCATGGGAGGCTGGGTGGTATTGAATACTTCACGTCTCCGAGGATTGACAGAACTAAGCCTTTTAAAAGTCGAAGAAATCATTTATCTTTGTTTTGAAAGAAACAAAAATTTTACCTTTGACGTCCTGTGTCCTCTTTACTCTTTCACGTACTCTTCGCCCTTTGCATTGTAAGCTTCAAGGCAGTGCGTAACATTTACGGGAGTCGGCCTCTTTAATGATGCAAGCACGTGTCGCTTGGAGAATATGGTGCATTGCTTTGTTCGAATAGCCATGCTCGTTATTCTTGTCTATTGACACAGACCACTCGGCGTCGTAGGGAAATGGATGGTTATGTCTCATGCCATGGACCCGCGCGACTTCCACCGTTAAGGTACTCTTTCAGGTCATCGAGAGTCGCCCGGCTTTACGTATTGGCTGTCTCAGGTGAATTTTTCTTGTGCATGCTACAGTCATGACTACAAACCCAGGAAGGCTGATGCTCCCACTTTTGTTAAATAGAACTTCGGACGCCAGCGTAATATTTCATTTGGCTGCCCGAACATGTTCCAAAAAGTTAGCCTGCTGCTCCCGAACCGCCTTACGGATTACTAAATTCACCAACATGTCGGGATGATCTTCTGATTTTCATAACTAAATTCATCCCAACTGATAAATTAAGATGATGGAGCGATTTGGCCGTGTCAGTCGGCCCGGAGTTCATCTACTGATGCATCGAAGCTAACTCGAGATTGATCAAATCGTAATTCTGATTGTTATCCATTACGTAAGAAGGATGTATGGTAAATAAATTATTTTGATAGTATGATAGTATGATTGAGTAATAGGTAAGTGTGCGATATTGTTGAGTTTATTTGCTATTTATAGGTTACTCTACTTGTGAGAAAGTAGTAATTTATGTTGTGTAGATGCTGATCTTATGAAAATTGCTAGTATTGAGTTTCAGCTGCTAGTGCTTGCTTGATAATTCTTTGCTCTTCTTAGTCTTGTGATAATTCTTTGCTCTTCTTGGTCTTGTGATAAATTCTTTATCTTCTTAGTCTTGTGAAAAAAGCTTATTGCTAGTATTGTGACTTAATACATTCGAAATTATTGCAATCAATAATTATTTAATATGAAATTATCGAATATGAAATTGTAATAAATTGTGCATCAAAAGAATATAGAGTATTAAGATTATGAAATTATAATAAATTTTGTATTAATACGTTCGATTTTGGTAAATCGATGCAATAAAGTACCAAATTATTGTGTAGTTGACTAACAAGTAAATAAAATGTTCATGATTAAACAAGCATGGAAAGAAATTAGGTTGTTTCACCGACAACCATGGAAGGGAGGCCGGTTGTTTCTCGACAACCATAGAATGAACCGGTTGTTGCTTGACAACCATGGAAAGCATATGAATTCGGTTGTTGCTGACAACCATGGAAAAGAATTCATTTGTTGCACAACTGACGAGCGCGGATTGGCAAACCACAACCTTGTGGCACCGATGTCAGATGTGACAACACGTACGGTTTTTATATATAGCAATGATACTGCGGTTTATTATAGTAACGGCGGTGCACTTGGCTTTATTGATGCTTGACGAATTTTCACCTGATCCGAGTATACAAGCGGGTGTGTAAATGGTTAAATACTAACAACGAAGATTCACCATTTGGCAATATCATTTCAATAAAGGGAATTGGTTGTTTCTCGGCTAACCATGGAAGGAATTGGTTTGTTTCTCAACAACCATAGAATGAATTAGGTTGTTGCTTGA
This sequence comes from Lithospermum erythrorhizon, assembly GCA_019722365.1. Taxonomy (NCBI): domain Eukaryota; kingdom Viridiplantae; phylum Streptophyta; class Magnoliopsida; order Boraginales; family Boraginaceae; genus Lithospermum; species Lithospermum erythrorhizon. The sequence goes on from JADFUC010000996.1 coordinate 67,030, forward strand.
CAACCATGGAAATAATTGGTTGTTGCACAGCAACCATGGAAAGAGATTAGAACATTTGCACAACAACTTGACTGCCGGTTGACAACGACACAACACGTGCTAGATGTGACAACACATACTGCGTGTTTATTGCATAAGCAGTAGGGAGGCTTCACTTGGTTTTAGTCATAAACGGCCGGGCCTCACTTGGTTTTGCATAAACAGCGAATTTTCACACTCTTTATGCCATATACAAGCGAATTGTCCAAATGCTTAAATACTAACAGCAGAATTCACCATTTAATGACATCATTTCAATAAATTTCGGCGGTTGTTGTGGAAGCTTTGACTCAAATTTTGTGTTCGTAAGCAATTAACAATTCAATAAACAAGTAAGTAAAAAATTTAATCATTTGTTTATGTTATAAGCGTGTTGTTTTACACATATGAATTGTGTACCCAATATGAGATTGGTATGAATTATTATGCATTGTGTATTATGTTCGGCTTGTTTCTTAAGATATGTTTTGTGTATTTAAAGGAGAAATTATGGTTGTTTGTTAAGATTTATTGTCAATTCGAATCATATTTTCAATTTCGAATCATATGATCATTTTTGTTTGTTTCATGTGACGAGGTATTTTATGGCTTGTTATGCGACAAGCGAATTGATAATTTGTTTGTTCGCTAACTTGACGAATTATTTATGGCTTGTTATGCAACAAGCGGTGATCGTTGTTTGTTTCGCTGGCGGCCGGGTATTTTATGGCTTGTTATGCGACAAGCGAATTGACGAAATGATTACTACGTTAAGCATGGCTATGAATTATATATTAGCAAATTATTGACATTGTGTGAAATTATGAAGTATGATATTATGATTGAAATTATGATTAAACAATAAAATTATGATTAAACAATAAAATTATGATTGAAAGTATGACATTGTGAAATTATGAAGTATGATATTATGATTGAAATTATGATTAAACAATAAAATTATGATTAAACAATAAAATTATGATTGAAAGTATGATATTGTGAAATTATGAAGTATGATATTATGATTGAAATTATGATTAAACAATAAAATTATGAAATTATGAAGTATGATATTATGATTAAACAATAAAATTATGATTAAACAATAAAATTATGATTGAAAGTATGATATTGTGAAATTATGAAGTATGATATTATGATTGAAATTATGATTAAACAATAAATTATGAAATTATGAAGTATGATATTATGATTAAACAATAAAGTATGATTAAGCAATAAAATTATGATTATAACAAATATAGTAAAATTATAAAATAGTTGAGTATGAAATAAAGGTAATTTATCGTAAATTTTTAGAATATAGTTAATTATGATAGAGTTTTTGAACAAAAATTTATATATGAAATATGATAAATTATGGTAAGTTTAGACTATCATAAAATATGGTAAATTATGAAATATGTGTCTGTCTTGATAAATTATTAAATATGGTACATTATAAAGTAAACAACGGAATTGTAGAGTTAATAAATTTTGCGGAAATATGTAGTGATCAAAGATATTAAGATGGCGATCGTAGACAACGACCTAATGTCGGAATGTTGGGGCGGGGAGTATTCTTGGGTCGGTCGAGAAGGGGAAAGAATTCGGCGGTGGAAGGCCGATTGACGACCGGTTCGTCGCTTTGACGATGCGGAATTATACCCGATTAGAGCGACCGGTCCATTAAATGCGATGCGTGCGAGGAAGCATGCCGGTTCGGCAACCCGGTCCATCGTTTTGACACGTGCGGGGAAGCATGCGTTACAACGACGGTCAGCGTCGGCCAGCGGTGGCGTCAAAACATAGAGTTTGCGAAACTGGGCGGTATCTTGTGAGCCCGTGCAGGGGCCCCAATCGAGATTACGATGACTTGGTCATTTAGCGGCTGTGTGGGAAAGATCGACTGGGCGGAAACGTCGGCCCTTGTTGGTTGAGCAAGGGATAGAAGCAGCAATGATTAGTCATTTGCCCGGTAATAAGCATTAAGGTGGATGCTATCGCTTGCGGCCCAGGATCGGTCGTGTCGGCAATAACATTCGAACACCAAGCGCTTCGGCCTTGGTAGCGGCTTCGTTGGCGGTGGCATCGAGCGAACTCCTTCCATATGCCTTTTGAAATGACAATTGCTGCACGATATTACCTGTATCTTAAGGAATCCCCATTATTGGTCGTCCTGTGCGGGCGGGCCCGGCGCATACGATGCGGGTGCGTACTTGATAAGTCGTGTTTGAAGCGAGGGAAATGAATGCGAGTGTGCTGACTGAAGAGCATCAAAGAATTTGCCACTTCTGCGGACGTAGTGGACCCTATTAGTAAAGCTCGTGCTTACATTTGGTATTCTTTAAGGAGCAGCGTTGTTTGTCGATAAATGCAGGGCGAACACTCGATGCAATACTTAGACTTGCTGGAGCGTATCGATGAAGTCGGCGGAGTAATGCTTGGGGTGGGTACCCTCGCGTACCTTTACCGCGCCCCTAGGAAAGGCGTCGAGGTGAATCGAAGACAGTAGGTGGGTGTATAACTCTACTTGAGGTACTAAGTCATGTATTTATTAAAGTCAATTATTCATGTTTATATTTTAAAGAAAACTAATCTCGTTATTGTTTTTGTATTAGGTGTTGGATACATGAGTACTTCCGTTGTTCGGCCCGACCGGGTACCACGTGCCAGACCAGCCAAAGAGGCGCCCGATGGGTAGCAAACACCACCCGACACACTTGACCCGGCCGGTACTTTCTTTATAGGAAAAAGCGGTGGATCGGATAATATTAGAAACGTGTATGAAAATATTATATATTTAACTGTATAACATTGTATGGAAAAATGGCTTAAATGCGTTTCCCATTTATCATAACGAGATGGTGTGGACACCCTGGGCCCGTCTCGCCCGTCCCGCATGTCATATTATCGCGGTTTAACGTCTGACTTCTTGGATGTCGATATATGCGGAAGGATTGCCTGACGATTCGGGAGAATGCCGATCGCCCGCCCATTGAGCTTAGAGAAGGGACCCAACTTGTAGGTAATGTGCGAATATTCAAGAAAGTGTACGGAGATTCAGATTACACCTGGACTAGTATGCAATTTCGCGTGTTGACCTACGCAGTGGGTCACTGCTTAGCTCACGCGGGACCGGAGCGACTTCGTGAGTTGGTATTTGCCTCGGACTCATATTAGAGTCACGTAACCCAGCTTGGCTGAAACGTGCCGTCGTGAATCACGATGTTCGGTGACCTCGCGGCCGAGGTATGATGTTTGTTAAAGTGTATTTTTTCATTCACCTTATATTATATTGTTTATTATCATATACTAACATATATTATTTTTCTTCGTTTAAATTCACGGCCCGGTTTAGGCGTGCGACAACCGCCGATATTATGCTGACGCTACATGGAACACATCACGATCCGTGCATGCAAGCTCGAGGTGGAGGCGTTGTATCGGCTGCCGGGAGCGAGGAAGGTTGCGGTGTGCATCAGTCCGATGAATACGTGGTGAGAGACGATCCGCGGCGCGGCTTCGGCGAGCGATTTAAAATACGCCCACCGGCATGGTAGCATAAGCGTAAATTCTGATGCCACGAATCAAGACCAAAACAACCGGAGATAACGGAATGATTAGTTTCAATTGTGTATTTTTCGGATATGATAAATGATGTTTTTCTATGTTACGATGCGTTTATTTATTTTCTGTCCGATAATTATAGTAAATATTTCTATTTTTTACGTTATGCAAATTCATAATAAGTTACTTGACTTCTTGAGATTAACACGAGCGAGACATGATTCACGTGCATGGCGACACTGATTCAGCATTAAGGTAATGAGCAATTACTCTCATGTTTTGTAATTAATTACATAAAAATGAGTTAAATAATGAGTCGAATGAATTACATAAATTAAATAATGAAACGAATGAATTAAACGATAAATTAAATAATTAAAAATAATGAGCAGATGAATTAAATAATGAGCGAATGCATTAAACGATGAATCCAAATAATTAGTACATGAAAATGAATTAGATAATGAATTAATTAATGAGCGAATTGCTACCGTGTTTGTAAGAAAATGAAGCGTTTTTCGGCTTTGTAAAATATTATGAAATTATTATTGCAAACTAGCAAATTCGAGATGTGTTTGTTGTTAAACAAGCGAATGTCTGCGATGCTTGTTTCATAACAAGCGAATTGGAGCCATGCTTGTTTTGTAACAAGCGAATTTAAGCCATCTTTGTTTGGTAATGGCGAATTACATTTGTTATGGAACTAACTTTAAGTGCATAATTCATTTGTTTACTAGCTAACATGGACAAAATTAAGCCTATTTCTTAACAAACATGATTCTTGTTGGGTAGGGTAAAATAGTAATTTCACCTTTGTTCATTTCTTGTTTTTGGTGTGTGTATAACGATTCGGGTTTGCACGTATGAGGCGGCAATATCATATGCCTTAGGAATAATCACTTTAGTAAAATAATAATTTTGCCGCTTAATGAGCACTTCACAACTACTGATTGGGAAATAGAGGGGAGCAAATAGTCATTTTATACCCAAACCTAACCTTATTTGGGTGTGTGTATACTTGACTCGATTAATTGTACGTATGTTTGGTATTTATACCGCAGCGCTTTAATGTTGGAACTAACAAATAAATTAGAATAAAAGCTGAGTTGTTAGACTATACTGATACATAAGTTATTCAACCCTCTTTTCAATTTCAACGCTCCACGTCATCTTATAACACATAATAATTCAACAACTCAAATTTTTACGCTCTGATGGTGGTTGTTTAATAAAAATTCAACGCTACTATCCGCGCTTTTTTATCTAATACTTGGCGAGAACACAAAAAAAAATCAATTGATAACTTTCTTGATGATAAATCGAGGAGCTATATTCATACGTCAAAAGAAAGTAGTCTTGAGGGGCCAACAATTGAGTGAATAAAAAAAGCAACAATTGATAAGGGGAACACATGTAATAGACAAACAAATTTATAAAACAAGTGAAAATGAAGTAGTAGAAATATCCCACGTTAAAATGGAAGAATAAGTTTGAAGAGCATCGAAACACAATAGAAAATACAAACCCTTCAAAGAGGGTGAATCCATCATTCAAAGAGGTATAGTCATACTTGAGATCTTGTTAAAGTTGGTGGCCACGGCGATCTCGAGAAAATTCTAAAGCCCAATGCCCAAGCGATTAAACAATCCAAGAGCTTGGTCTGATCACTTGAGCAGTCTGGTGGCTGTGTGACAGTAGACTCTCGGCGAGGTAAAGATGGAAGTAAGCCATCACTTGAAGTCCACGAATACTTGCAGGCCATGATTGATCAACAAGCTTCTGGTTGACTGACGTTCTTGGCATTACAACACCAATTTGTTTGCAGCGTCCACCATTCCCACTTAGCCTCATGGGAGGCATGAATATTCACGTCCTCGAAGCTTGGAGGACTTCTGCTTTTCGAGAGAGGATTCTTTCATTAAGCGGCTAGCCGATTCTTCGGTTCTCATGCAGAAACTTGGGCATCTTAGATTTCTTGGCACTGTATGCGACGCTGCGCTAGAGGCTCGGCTTATTTGAACGATGTTGAAGCGTGAATAATGATAACGTGTCGTCTCGATTCATAAAATACAAGCCAAGAAAAACAAACATGCTTTGACCGTGTAGTTGTGAGAATTTGCTTGAAGGAATCACGTCGGGTTCTTTAGTGCGATGCATTGTCACTTTCTTTAGGCAGCAGTAGTGGATGAGCAGCGTGAAACACCACCATCTGATCGTTCGAAGAAGATGAGTTGCTTCGGTATGCGACATTACTAATGGAAGCCCGAGTAAAGTGCACAAATACATTTTAGCAGCCGATATAGGTGTCAAAAAGAGATTGAATACTTGGGCGGAAACGCTCTTGTCTTTTTGCCTCACCTAGGAAGAATGATTTCCCCATTTTACAAAGTAGTCTTGGGGGACAATGGAGGCGGTGGGGGCTGTCATTCCTTATCGTTTGTCGTCGTCAAAGCTATGGCAAATGCGGCTAACTGCATGTAGGAGGCCGAACTTCATTTTTCTCCCCGAAAAATTTCTTGATTTCTTCCGATTCTTTGTATGCCGAGGCATTTAAAGAAGTTGATTTTAAATCTTACTTCGTCATTTTATACTCATTAAGGTAAGAGAAAGTTGAAAACTTTGGTGATATTACCTAATATTTTGTAAGTTTGACTTTTGTTGACTTTTGAGAAATTGAGTTTTTAAAGTTTGAAATGGTATAGAAGTATCCTCTAAGCTTGAATTATGTGATTGGTAGTCATTATAATTGATTTTTGGGGTTGAAAATGTATTGATTGACTTTGAGGTTGATTTTTCTAAATTTATTTAAATTTTATTATAATGTTATGGGTATTAATATAGTTGTTTTGGAGTATAATTTGGATGTTTTGATGTTGATTGGTAGAGGATATTGTTGGGTTTAGTTATTCGAGTTGAGTAATGTGGATTTTGAACTAAGGTTGATTATAATGAGATTAATTGAATTTGGAGGAATTGATTGTTGGATTGATTAAAGAATTTGATTAAAAGTGTTATGGTTGAGGTAGGGGATGATGGCGTGGAAGTTGAGATAGATTTGAAGTGTTGTTTATTTATTAGTCGTTAAAGCAGCGTAATAGATTCCTTTCAGAGTTGTGAAGTTAGTAATTAGAATGTAAGTTGGAATTTTAGAAGTTGTTTTACTAGTTTTTGTTGTTTTAATGATTTCTAAGGATATTTACTTTAAATTATGAGATGGTGAATAATGTGTCGGGATTTAAATGGAGAAAATTACCTTTTTATGAAATATCAATGTCCGGGTAGTTTTTGTTGGACTATGATTAACATCTTTAGGGGTTATTAATAGGTTTTACGTTGTCTTTATTTGGGATTTAATAATTATAGGAGGATGTTATTAATCGGAAGTAAATAATGTATATAATTCTTTGGATAGGAGTTGAGGCCCAGGACCTAACTGTGGACCACTAGAATATTCTAGTTGCTTTGACTCGAGGTGAGTACAAATCTCACGATGGGAACCTTTCATATATGTTATGGTTATATATTCGGTATGTGTTTGTTATGTGACTATAATGGTATGTATATTGATGTTATGAGATTGTTGTTATTGAGATTGATGTTATGAGATTGTGGTGGTTGTGATTATACCACGTGTGTTGTGTGTGATTGTGTTGCGTGTGGTTGTGTATTGTTGTATGTGGTTGGTATGTGTGTTCTTTTGCAGGTTGATTTGGGTGGAATGATATGTGTATATATACATTGAGTGAGTAGCCTCGTGACGGGAGGTTTTGGGGTGATATCGTATTGAGTGAGTAGTAGGGTGATTCGGGAGGTTCGGTGTGAAATATCGTATTGGTGAGTAGCCTCGGTCGGGAGGATTAGCCAGTTATATATATATATGTGTGTGGTGATGTGTGTGTATATTGGTGGATGTGTGAATGGGAAGTGGATGTGGATGGAGGTTTGATGTTGTACATGTTCTTTGGGTAACACTTTATTGTTTTGTGTTCTTTCGTTTTTTAGCTCGTTTGAATGAATATATTTTATCTTCGCGATGTTGATGACTATGAATGATGCATTTAATTATACATATGCTTTTATATATAATTATGATTATGTGGTTGGATACCATTTGTAGTATTTGTATTCAACAAAACAGAACACTCACTATTCTCTTTTGGGCGGGCGTTTCGTGCCGAGTTTCTAGGGATTGTCGTTGAGGTTCTTTGAGGAGCTACGTTGACGAGGGGCGGATTAAGATCGTAGGTGAGGTAGTGGTGGCAGGAAGTCTGCCATCGGTCTTTCTAATATCTTTTCTACATGTTATGTTCTTTGAAATTTCACATGTTGTATATTACGAGAATTAGGTATTGTAGACTTCTGCGCATCGATTATAGGCGAAGCCGAGGAAAAACTACGCGCCCGTAGGTGAAATTTCTACTTTGGTGGGATCTTTTTCCTTTTGAATGAGGTCAGCATCTAATTTGTCACAAGAGGAAAAAGTTAGTACGAAATGCGGGAAGAAGGAACAAGGCATGAGCACAAAGATCATATACCCGGTTATATGATGATTACTGTGAGGATCATACATCTTGTCATGGATCAAGTCAGCCATGATCAAGGCGCTCTCCTCACAATAGGAGCAATAATTAGGCCTTTCCAGTATGGCATTTTTAAGCGCCTAAATTTTGCCTTTAATGGCTTGATTTTTCATAAATGGAAGGGAAACGCGCCTCTCCACTTGGAATTATGGTTTGGAACTTTAGGCCTATGCGTGCGGATAAAACCATTTGTCATGCCATCTTGACGTATGGACTTTATTAGGGCTCGGGCCGACTAAATTCTTGCTTTCGATTACTATGACCTTTCGCCACTGTAGGGATGTGTAATAGAAATCACATGCTTTATGGAGAAAAGGCCGGAGAATAGGGGAACGGAAGCCTGCCCCACGTACACTGCGCTCGCAGAAAAATGGTGATATTCAACCAATTGATCGGACAGAATTTGACAGGCGCTCACATTAAGGGATTTTAATAGTCTGTTACAAAATCACTTTACATGTAAGCTTGGCATCCTGAAGAAAAAGATTCTAAATACACGAAAGTCCACCGAGATAAACAACAGATGCATTGTCCTCTGTAGGGAACTTTAATGCAGCGTCCCCGGAATGGAAAAGTACTCCTTAAAATCTCATAGTTAGGCATCCGTAAAAAGGACAAGGAGTGAATGTTGAATGAAATAAGGGAGGGCTTCAGAGTCCTACTTGTATTTAATAGAGCTTGAGGAATGCCGCTTTCGATGGCGGAAGACATGGGTGCCTAGGTCGAGGAACTCCTCTTGGTATAAGGGTTCTGCCGCCACGGGCAGGCCATGACATTCGGGGAAGAAGAGTTGGCCTCTGAGGAAATCATCTATCTCCTTGAAAATGTCATCGTTAAGCATCTCTGTTGATAGTATGTTAGCGAACGAATCTTGGAAAGGGGTAAAAAATAAGTCACATGCAGGACCTCGGCCCCAAGCGAGATGTAAGGTGCGTGCGATCTGTGCTCGATAGCCACTAATTGGCGAAATGCGTTGTGAGTTGGGGAGAGATTGAATGATTGTTCGTACCACGACACCTTTATACATTGCCATTTCTTCAACAAGTCCAAGAAAGTCAATAGTCAAATACATAGTATGATAAACCTAAAACGAAAACCCAGAAAATATATGTTTTGACGAAAACCATTGACTAAAGAAGAAAGTGGGCAAACTTTTTGGGACAAAAGCTTGGAAGAGGTCACGGAGAAAGGGGCAATCCTTTTTGATAGCAACGTTGAAAGTAATTGTTAAAATGAACAAATTAATACCCTGAGCTTCCAGAAAAATCAAGAAATACAACTTGGGCTTCTGTGGAAACACTTGAACGAAGAAAAGTTTGTGAAAATTGAGAGAGAATATGAAAGCTTTGAAGTTGAAACGGTTTGGGAGAAAGTACAAGTTGGGAAAGAAAGTATAAGTAAAGTAGGATAAAAAGGAAAAACCATACCTTTTATATGGAAAATGTGGGGCCCCATCAAGGTGTAGTTCCCAAAAAAGGGACACGGTCAGATGTACTAGCGTTTCTCCCACAAATAGGGGAACAATTCACTTGTGATATGAAATCTTATTACTTGGTATCTATTCGCTAACTCTCTAATAACATTGTTGGGCGGATGCCTTGAGGGTGTGGGAAACATTTAATAATCACAAACCATTTTGGCAGTTCTCGGTACCAATAAATAGTGGGGGCAATGATGTGATAGGCTATTCTAAAGGGATGGGCCCGTTTTAATGTCGTTACACACAGGGCCCGATTACTTGAAGTTAAAGAAATCGCTTTTTGGTAGCGCCCGCGATAGGCGTGTTACTTGGCGTGGCGTATCCGCTTCCTCGAAATCACGCGTACTATGTCTGCGCTAGTACTATAAATACCGTTGTATTTGCTACATTGAAGGTAATGTTATTGTACTTATTCGCATATTTTGCAAGGAAAAGCCTTTCTTTTAACCCTTCAAACTTCAAGATGAGCGAGGAACGCCCGTTAATCTAAAAGATGTATGTGGTAAGCAAATCTACTTTGCAAATGAATGTCATTGACAAGGCTTTGCGTCAACGATAATTTTGGGTCGTTGATAGAAACACCGCTCAAAAGAATAATGGAGAAATAATAATCAAGGTTCGATTCATCGGCGGTATGACACTTAAGCGAAAAGAAAATAATAAAATATCAATGACACTCATTCGTTACCCGATAAAGTACCAAGAATTGTACATACTGAAAAAATTGAGAGTGCAAATCTTTCAAACTCCAAAACACCAAGAAATAGAGATATCATCTTGAACACGAACAAAGGAAAGAAAGAGCAACACTTTAGCTCACATTCACAATATGTGCAATCAGCTTCAAAATAGTAGTATGAGGATACTCGAAATACTTTGTTTTCAACTTAAATCAATAATCAATCAGCGGCGTACTACTTCTTATTGACATGATCTCGTCAATCAAAGTTTGGATCAGCTTCGACCATATATAAAAGAAACTCCAGAGTTTGATTACAACTAATCAAAATACATTATATATAGATATTTGAAGGAAAAAAAAAACAATAAATAAACGAAATCCTGCCGGTGAGTATCCACGTAGTAGAAAATCAAGCGAGCGTGAAATTTATTTGAAGATCTTATGCTCTACGATACCGTATAGAGGATCTTTGGGAAATATGTAAATATTATATTGAATGACTTGAATATAAATTATAATAATAATAATACATTTATAGAAGAGGTAGAGTGAAGCTAAAACTATTTACTTAAGCACAATAATACTTGGACGGGCTTATCTTGTCGTCTAAACTCTAATAGTACTCAAATGCGTGTTAATAGAGAACATAAGTCTGATAGAAAATAGAAAAAGTCTCAATTCAAACAAATTGAATGCAAAATTTTTCTTTGAGACGATTTATCGAAATAGATTCGTAGCGTATAGTATCGACCTAATATTTTCTCAACCAAATTCAAGTATACTAGAAATTATCAACAATTATCAATTTCAACCAATATCAAGTAATATCTTCAGTAATAAGTTTCAACCAATTTGAAATAATAGTTTGAATAACAAATTTCAATTGCTAATAAAATTTTCAATTACTAATTTCAGTTGCTAATAACTTTTTCAATTTCAAAGACCTCAAATCAAATAAAATCAATTTCATAATACATTAGAAAAAGAATATACAAAAATTCGTAACATAAAATCTAGTTTCTCATAAAAAAATCTGTATTATTTCACTTTTTATAATTTTGAAACTCACTAAAAATATGAAATTCCTCAAAAAAAATTTGAAATTAACAATTTTTGAATTTAACTTTTTCCAGATTCATTAAATTCTGGCCAATATTTTTCAATTTCTGGTTTTGTAGGCTGATTTATGCTTGATTATGGAGCAAGAGAGAAATCTGAGGATCGTAATTTTCCGGAGAATTTTAAGGTAAAAAATTAGATAGTGTGAAATGGTAAATGAATTAGGAAAGATGAGTGGTATGAGTTTAATTATGTATTTTTGTTTTTATATTTAATTAATGATGTATGGTGATGAGATAGATGTTTGTACCAATTTGTGTGTGCACATATGAATAGTACGCTTTTTATTGGTAAAAACTAAAAAGTCGCCACTCGTGGCCGCCTCGACCCTTTTGTTTGGCTTATTATTTCTATAATAATGCTAATTGCTACTCTTCTCAGTTCTCACTCACTCTATAAAAACACCCCCTTTCTCTTCCAAACCATCATATAATTCACCTACTACCAGTCTACTACAAATAAACTAAATAAAAATAACGCCTCATTTCTCCATTTTCTTCTTCATTTTGTCTCCTTTTTTATTCTTCTTACATAAATCTACATAGCAATAATAATAACAACATAAAAGTAAGACTTATTATTATTGAGTTTGAATTAGAGAAGGATTGGAATTTGATTATTTCCTTAGTCTTATTTGATTGAATCTATTATTTTCGTTAGCTGAAAAATCATATTGAAGCTAATAAATATTTATTTATCAGTCGATTTCTCGTAAGTAGACACATCTTTTTCCTTAAAAGTCGTTTGTATTACTAAACTCTCAGATCTGAATCCTTGTTTTGGTTTGTGATTGGTGTGTCGGGAATTGAGACACGAAAATGAATATTAGTTTGCAAGGGAAGGTGTCAGGAGGAGAGTTGGTGTTGCCAACAAAGCCTTTTCTAAAGGGTGTGGGTTTGAGGAGAGTTGGTATGAGTAATGTAAGTGATTATAGTTGTATGCCATTTCGTAGTAGTCGTCGATTAAATCGAGCTCACTTGCTTGGTGGTTTCCAAAGATCTCATGTATGGCAATCAGATGGACCGGGGAAAGCTCCTAAGCTTAAATTGCTTGTACGATCTGGATTGTCTCAAGTACCTGAGAAGCCTTTGGGACTCTATGATCCTAAATTTGATAAGGACTCTTGTGGTGTCGGCTTTGTTGCTCAACTATCCGGTCAAGGAAGCCGAAAAACGGTAAAATAGCTGATAATGAATTTTGTTAAGTTTATAATAAATATCAGGCTGATGACTTTTTTTGGTAGGTTTCGGATTCGCTTGAGATGTTGATAAGGATGGCTCACAGAGGTGCCTGTGGGTGCGAGGCAAACACCGGTGATGGTGCTGGAATTCTTGTTGCCCTCCCTCATGATTTTCTTCAAGAGGTTGCTAAATTTGCTTGTTTGAAATATTAATGTTTTTTTTTTATCTTCTTTTTGACCATATGTTATAGAGTAGTTATTGATTTTAGTTAACAAATGAAGTTTAATTGGTGCCTTTAACTGGTTACTTATTATCATAAGCTAAACATAAAATTGGCAAAAATAATATTCTTTGATTTAAAATTGGATCTTGTAACAAGAGAATATTCTTTGTCCGATCAGGTGGCCAAGGATGCAGGCTTTGATTTACCACCAGCAGGACAATATGCCGCGGGTATGTTCTTCTTGCCCACCTCCAAAAGCCGGAGGGAACAGAGCAAGATTGTATTTACTAAGGTATTGCAAAAAATAGGATTATGTGCTTATTCACTTTAAGCATTCTTGCTAATGAAACTTTAATGGTGATTTGAGAAATGGCAACAAAGTAAATTAATGCTATGTTTAGGCTGCTTATGTTTAAATGTTCCTGTAGGTTGCTGAGTCTCTTGGGCACACTGTCCTTGGATGGCGCTCTGTGCCCACAGACAATTCGGGATTAGGGAAGTCTGCAGTGAAGACAGAGCCCGTCATTGAGCAGGTTTTTCTTACCCCATCCCCAAGGTCGAAGACAGATTTTGAACAACAGGTTGGTGACTATTCCCTTTTAAGTGATGTTTTGTTTCTTTTCTCCTTGAGTATTCCACCATCTTGCAGATTTCATTGTTGATTTCCTTGCAGATGTATATATTGAGAAGGGTTTCAATGGTAGCTATACGGGCTGCATTGAATCTTCAACATGGTAGCATTAAGGACTTCTATATATGTTCACTGTCCTCTAGGTATGTATAACGGCATTGCTGGTATTATCTGTGTGCTGAAAGATATGCATGCCATAATGATTTTTCGTAATAAACTAAATTATACCAATGCTTTATGTGTCATACAGGACTGTTGTCTATAAAGGTCAGTTGAAGCCTAACCAGTTGGAGGACTACTACTATGCTGATCTTGGCAATGAAAGGTTTACGAGCTACATGGCCCTGGTAAATATATTTTCTGTTCCCTTCTAACTTTCTACACTGACTACTACTTTAACAACCGACAGCATTGGGACCAACTGGTTAACTGACAAGATTCAAGGTTGAGGAATGACTTCTGAGGCATTGCAGTATGAATGATCTCTTAAGTTCTTCCACACCCTTGGTCACTATTTGAAATTGGATGCTGGATTGGATACTGTGGGCGAGTTGGTAAGGAACCTAATTACGATGTAAATCATATTTACAGACCCTTGGTTCCCTCCTGTCAATGATCAGGATGATGGCTCCATTTTAGTGGTAACTGGAAAACATGTTGAGCTATATTAGATGGGGTTTCACCATGAATCTCCTGTTGCTACTGCATGCTGATTGGGCTGAAGGCATTTTAATATGTGAACTAGTGTGTATCTCCTGTTATCCTTCTCTCAGATGATATTGGGCTAACTATCTCGGTCTTCATTGCAGGTACATTCCCGATTTTCAACAAACACATTTCCCAGCTGGGATCGTGCTCAGCCCATGCGTGTTTTAGGTCATAATGGAGAAATTAACTGCCGCCCGGAAATGTGGGTGAGTGAGCATTAGGGCTGGAGAAATCCTGGCGTTTGTTTCTCTTAGCATACATAAGTTATTCTTAACATAATATTCTGGTTCTTATCCTGAAACACGAAGGCGAAAAAATTGGATTATGTCTCTCCTTGCTGGAACTTGGGAGGAGGCGGGGGGGATGGTGATGTTCTTGACTGGACATACATTGGGATTTTAGTGCTAAGTATTAAACTATTACATGTGTTGTAGTGTTTTACATGGTCTAATATTCACATATTAATCTGATCTAGGATGAAGGCTCGTGAGGGTCTTCTGAAGTGCAAGAAACTTGGTCTTTCAAAGACAGAATTGAAAAAGCTTCTCCCAATTGTTGATGCAAGCTCGTCTGATTCAGGTAGGAAGCACCATTGTATTGTGATATATCTATTTGTTATGTTATTACTGTACTATTCAATCCCCATGTCCTTGTTTTTGACCCACTCCCCTCTCTACAATGCACATATTATTAGAAATGTTTACATATAAACAAAGCACCTAGCGTTGAAGTTACCAATCTTCTTGGTAACCTTTGTTGGATGTCAGGTGCTTTTGATGGGGTGCTTGAGCTTCTTGTACGGGCTGGTAGAAGTATTCCTGAAGCTGTAATGATGATGATTCCTGAAGCATGGCAGAATGACAAGAACATGGATCCTCAACGAAAGTCATTATATGAATATTTCTCCGCCCTCATGGAACCATGGGATGGCCCTGCTCTCATAGCATGTACAGTCTCTGAACCACTTTCTGCAAATGTTATGTGCTATTCATATTGTCATGGTCTTGGTCCTTATTTTTTTATGCATTGCAGTTACCGATGGACACTACCTAGGAGCAACTTTGGATCGCAATGGGCTACGTCCAGGTCGCTTTTACGTCACACACAGTGGCCGAGTTATAATGGCAAGTGAGGTTGGTGTGGTTGACATACCTCCTGAGGATGTATGCCGGAAGGGACGACTCAATCCTGGCATGATGCTTCTAGTAGATTTTGAGAAACATACTGTTGTAGATGATGAAGCTTTGAAACAGAAGTACTCCCTTGCACGTCCTTATGGAGATTGGCTTAAGAGGCAGAAAATTGAACTGAAAGATGTCGTGAACACAATTAAAGAGTCTGAAAGGGTCCCACCACCAATTGCCGGAGTATTGCAGGTAAGCATGCCTGTCATAATCTTCTTCAGCAATTTTCGTTAAGTTACTGACGTTTTTAGTTGTGTCATGTAGGCATCTCCTGAAGATGACAACATGGAAAATATGGGCCTTCATGGTCTTTTATCTCCATTAAAGGCTTTTGGGTATGATTCTTCAACTCCTTTCTATGCAGTTATATAATTTTTTTTCCCTTTCTATCTGATTGAATTCACTTTGTATCTCTTCCTGTAGTTACACTACTGAAGCGTTGGAGATGTTGTTGCTTCCTATGGCTAAAGATGGTATTGAATCCCTTGGTTCTATGGGGAATGATGCTCCCTTAGCTGTGATGTCTCAAAGGGAGAAACTTACTTTTGAATATTTTAAGCAAATGTTTGCTCAAGTGACAAACCCCCCTATAGATCCTATAAGGGAGAAAATTGTTACTTCCATGGAGTGAAAAATGGCCCAGGTATGTAATTATATTGTACCTAATGTGTAACTCCCAAGAAAGGTTGTATAAATCTCTTACTGTCTAGTTATCTTACTGGGATGCAAGTTGAGAGATCATGTGACTACAGCAGAAACACCTATGGTTGTCTTTGCATTTATTATTAAATACCTTCATTTGGCTATGTTTGTGTGCCACTATCTTTGGCTCGTTACAGGGGGCAAAGCCTGGCGAAGGTGGTGAACTCCCTGGCCACAAGGTTATTGGTGACATTGCTATCACTCGAAACTCCACTGCAGGGGTAGGACTAATTAGCCCGCCTCCCCACCATGATATTTATTCAATTGAAGATCTCGCTCAGTTGATCCATGATCTTAAGGTAAGCTCTAGTGTTTGGTTTTCGTTGTTTTGTTTTTCTGTTTGTTGCTTAAGGCATGTCAAACTGTGTCCTCTAATTATAAGTTTGAGGCTTGATTTCTTTGGAACCTTCGGTATTTTTGAAACTGTTCAAGTCTTATATGTTCTCCACAAATTTATTGTAGAATGCCAATCCTGGGGCTCGTGTAAGTGTAAAATTAGTGTCTGAAGCTGGTGTTGGAGTAATTGCTGCTGGAGTTGTGAAGGGCCATGCTGATCATATCCTAATATCTGGTCATGATGGAGGCACAGGAGCTTCACGATGGACTGGAATTAAGAGTGCTGGGCTCCCATGGGAACTGGGTCTTGCTGAAACCCACCAAACGCTGGTTGCCAATGATCTTCGTGGCCGAACAGTTGTCCAGACAGATGGTCAGTTGAAAACTGGACGGGATGTCGCAATTGCTGCTCTTCTTGGTGCTGAAGAGTTTGGTTTCAGCACTGCTCCTCTTATCACACTTGGTTGCATTATGATGAGAAAGTGTCATAAAAATACATGCCCAGTTGGAATTGCTACTCAAGATCCTGTTCTTCGTGAAAAATTTGCTGGGGAGCCAGAGCATGTCATCAATTTCTTTTTCATGTTAGCAGAGGAGCTAAGAGAGATTATGTCTCAGCTTGGGTTCCGTACGCTCACTGAAATGGTTGGCCGGTCGGACATGCTAGAGATGGATAGTGATCTGATAAAGAACAATGAAAAGCTAAAGAACATTGATCTATCCTTGCTACTACGACCGGCTGCTGACATCCGCCCTGAAGCTGCCCAATACTGCATTCAGAAGCAAGATCATGGACTGGACATGGCTTTAGATAACAAGTTGATAGCTTTGGCAAAACCTGCTTTAGAGAAAAACCTCCCAGTGTACATTGAGTCACCTATCTGCAATGTCAACCGTGCAGTTGGAACCATGCTCAGCCATGAAGTCACAAAGCGTTACCACCTGGCTGGCCTTCAAGCAGATACCATTCATATTAAACTCCATGGAAGTGCAGGGCAGAGTCTTGGTGCTTTTCTGTGCCCTGGCATTACGTTGGAGCTTGAAGGTGACAGCAATGACTATGTTGGGAAAGGATTATCAGGTGGTAAGATTATTGTTTATCCTCCAAAAGGAAGCACTTTTGATCCCAAGGAGAATATTGTCATTGGAAATGTTGCTCTTTATGGGGCAACAAATGGTGAAGCATATTTTAATGGGATGGCAGCAGAGAGATTTTGTGTCCGTAACTCGGGGGCAAAAACAGTTGTTGAAGGAGTTGGTGACCATGGATGTGAATACATGACTGGGGGAACTGTTGTTGTGTTGGGAAAAACTGGTAGGAACTTTGCTGCTGGCATGAGTGGTGGTGTTGCTTATGTGCTTGACATGGATAACACATTTCGATCACGTTGTAATGCTGAGCTTGTTGACCTAGATAAAGTTGAAGAGGAAGAGGACATTATGACCCTCAAAATGATGATACAGCAACACCAACGTCACACAAACAGTCAACTTGCAAAAGAAGTCCTTGCCAAATTTGACAATTTATTGCACAAATTTATCAAAGTCTTCCCTCGTGATTACAAGCGAGTTCTTGCAAGCATGAAAGCCGAGGTAACTGCAAAAGCAGCTGCTGATGCCACTTCCAAAGAAGATGAAATTCGGGAAGAGGCAGAGTTGAAAGAGAAAGATGCCTTCGAAGAGCTTAAAAATATGATAGAGAAGCTGAAGAAGGAAAGAGCAAGTGAGGTAACCAACCAGGTATGATTGTGACATAAGTTACTGACATCTTAGTATAACTGTCACATATAACATGTTAGTATAACTGTTTCTTTGCCTTTGTATTTATTTATTGTGATATTCTATGCACTAATATTAGATTCAACGTACAGGATGAGGAAGAGACGGAACCCACAAAGAGGCCAACACGGGTAGCTGATGCTGTCAAGCAAAGAGGTTTTGTTGCTTATGAGCGTGAGAGCATATCTTTTAGGGATCCTAGTGTTAGATTAAATGACTGGAATGAGGTAATGGAACAAACAAAGCCTGGGCCCCTTTTGACGACCCAATCTGCTCGTTGTATGGATTGTGGGACTCCGTTTTGCCATCAGGTAAGAGCTGATCCTCCTCGACGTGTTATTAGATATCTAAAATTTAAGTACTAAGAATATGTACAATAACTATATTACAGGAGAATTCTGGATGTCCTCTTGGGAATAAAATTCCCGAATTCAATGAGTTGGTATATCAAAATAGATGGCGCGAGGCATTAGATAGGCTTCTAGAAACTAACAACTTCCCTGAATTCACGGGCCGAGTCTGCCCAGCACCGTGTGAAGGTTCTTGTGTGCTTGGAATTATAGAGAATCCTGTCTCTATCAAAAGTATTGAGTGTGCAATCATAGACAAAGCTTTTGAAGAAGGTTGGATGGTACCGCGGCCACCCACAAAAAGAACTGGGTACGAATTAATGTCTAATTTTTTTTTTCTTGTGGTATGTATGCGTAGTTGTTTAATATGTTAATTTTCTTGTGAATGGTTAGCTCGCCCTATGGTTGTCTGTTGTCCTAGTTATTGTTCTATTGGAACAATTTCTTTCATCAAATCAGATAATTTGAAGATTGTTTTAGATTATTTGCATAATTATGCAGGAAAAGAGTTGGCATTGTGGGAAGTGGGCCTGCTGGATTGGCTGCTGCTGATCAGTTGAATAAAATGGGTCATTCTGTGACAGTCTTTGAACGTGCTGACAGAATTGGTGGGCTTATGATGTATGGTGTACCTAACATGAAGTCAGACAAAATTGATGTTGTACAGAGACGGGTTGATTTGATGGAGAAGGAAGGTGTTAACTTTATTGTCAATGCTAATGTTGGAAGTGATCCATCATACTCGGTGGATCGTCTTCGTGAAGAGCAGGATGCTATTGTTTTGGCAGTAGGAGCCACCAAGCCAAGGTTAGCAATTTGTATATTTTTCTGATTATCAGCAATTTGAGGAGTCATAATTTGTTTATCATTTTGGCAGGGACCTCCCTGTTCCCGGAAGAGACCTCTCTGGGGTACATTTTGCAATGGAGTTTCTTCATGCTAATACAAAAAGCCTGCTAGATAGCAATCTTCAAGATGGTAACTATATCTCTGCTAGCGGCAAGAAAGTGGTAGTAATTGGTGGAGGTGACACTGGAACCGACTGTATAGGTACATCAATCCGACATGGTTGCAGTAGTGTTGTAAATCTAGAGCTGCTTCCTCAGCCACCACAGACCAGGGCTCCTGGGAACCCTTGGCCACAGGTTTTGGACATGTTCTTTTGTTAATTTCTCTCTCTTAAATTTTTTTCAAGTTTAGGACGAGATAAATCTAGTATGTCATGACCTGATCAGTCTATTGGGCCGAACCCAAAGAAGATGAGGGCTTATCTTTTATATTCGAGGGGAACGTCTCAATGTCATTCCCACCAGGAATATTTTGGTTATTGTGACTTGATTTTATGCTCGCTTTAAACCCGGTAACAATGTTGTTATACTC
Organism: Lithospermum erythrorhizon; assembly: GCA_019722365.1. Classification (NCBI taxonomy): domain Eukaryota; kingdom Viridiplantae; phylum Streptophyta; class Magnoliopsida; order Boraginales; family Boraginaceae; genus Lithospermum; species Lithospermum erythrorhizon. The sequence continues at coordinate 86,956 of JADFUC010000996.1, forward strand.
TGCTTGATGTGATCTTATGTCTTAGAAGTCGGGAGTAATATTGATTTTTGTTTAGTTTTTTAACACCATTGGAATTCAAACTCTCTGGAGTGACTTTTTCTGCATCGCAAATTTTTGTCAGTGGCCTCGCATTTTCCGTGTTGATTATGGCCATCAGGAAGCTGCAACCAAGTTTGGCAAAGATCCAAGATCCTATGAGGTGTTAACAAAGCAATTTATTGGAGATGAAAATGGAGTCTTGAAGGGACTCGAGGTGATTCGTGTCAAATGGGAAAAGGATGCTAGTGGAAGGTTTCAATTCAAGGAAATTGAGGGATCAGAGGAGATCATTGGAGCCGATTTAGTTTTGTTGGCCATGGGGTTCCTTGGTCCTGAAGAGGTTAGTAAAAGGAATAATTTGGAGTTTTAGCTTATGTTCATTATCACTTGCTGTGAATGGTGTTATAGATGGTTGGACTCGTAGGATATTTGTTATCCTAGATGATCAATTTTTACTCAGCGCCTAACTCGTCTTTATTTTTTTCGTAATGCATCTCAGACTCTAGCAGACATGTTGGGTCTAGAGAAAGACAATAGATCGAACTTCAAAGCTGAGTATGGTCGGTTTGCAACCAGCACTGAGGGAGTCTTTGCAGCTGGAGACTGTCGGCGTGGTCAGTCTTTGGTTGTATGGGCCATCAATGAAGGTCGTCAAGCTGCTGCTCAAGTCGACAACTTCCTTTCAAAAGAAAATGACTTGAACAGTGAAATTCAAGAAGAGTTTGTCGACAGACAACAAGAAGACCGGCAAACAATTATGACATAGGATATGTTCATTGTTTCTTCTTTCAGGTATCGAGCGAGCTTTTAAATGTTTGTTTCTTCTTTAAGGTATTGAGGGAGTTTTTTTTCCTGGAAAAGCTCGCCCCAGAACCACATCAAAACTCTTGTTGAAATCTTGTAAGTTAATCTGTGGGTTGGTTGTTGGCCCCAAAGATTTTTATAGGTGTCCCCGTTTTCATAGTACTTCTCTAGGATTTTACTAGTTTGAATGTGTCTCATGCTAAGACTGAGAAAAATAATGTACATTACTTTTTTAATTGTTTGGAAATCAATATATGGGGATTTCTATTATCAATTTGCTTTTGCATCATTTTTTGGTTGCCTTGTGATATATCCAATGTCTAATGATCAAAATAATCAACAAAATTGAACAAAGAGAAGTTGATGAATGATAAATTGAACAAAATAGTTCTTAAATAAAACCAAACAAACCAATCCTTATCCACTACGTGGGAAACCTGATAATGGGAGGATTCTAAAGATGATGGGGATGAGGTCAGTTCATTTTTCCTTTAGGTTTTAAGCTCCTTCAATGTTATTTGAACTTGGTATATCTTTCTGTGGCAGTACCGTCAACGCTGCTACTTCTCTTTGTGTCCAGCTAATGTCAAGAGAAGAAGCTCTCAAGGATAATGAGTTCGCTTGTAACTTAATGCGATATCTTAGGTTTTTCCAACACGTTTCTCTCCTCATTTACGCTTTCTGAGAAGACTTCCCACTAACATCACCCTTCAGGTAAGTTGTATCATTTGCACAGTTTAAACTATTCTGGTACTAGTCTAAAAAATTGACATATAATGAACCAATTTCAGAGTACAGTTTGAGTAGTAGTATGTGTTTCGTGTTCTTTCTTCGCTTATTTGAGAACATTGAATTGTAAACATTTAAAAATTTCAGTCAATGATTTGTAAACATTTAAAAATTTCAGTCAAATTTCCCATGATCTGTTCATCAATAGTGGTTGGATCATCAATAAACATAAGACTAGAGATCCAAATTTTTGTGTGAAACTGAGACTAGACCCTCAATGAAGATGAAGAAGAGTGTCATGGTGAAGTAGAGTAACAGCTGATGTGTGACTTTTAAGACAATGAAATCGATTATCAATGCATTGATTTCATATTGTCAGTCAGCTAGAGGGCAACACTATAACCCAAATTATATTTTAGAAAGTAAAATAATCATTTTAATATAACTTTTCAATTACTACACTTAAAATAGGGGCAAAATAATAATTTCACCCCAATCAAACATTGTTGTTTGGATGTGTTAATATAACATCTAAGTCGATTCTTGCTTGGCTTTGTTTGATTGTTTAATTGGTCGATATTAACTTTTTATTGATTGACTGTTCTACACCTTCAAAAACAATAGGGACAAGAATTGCAATTTTGTTATAAAATCGGAATGTTTGCTTGGTACCAATTAATCTGATAATACTATATTGTTATTACTACTATCATATTAGATAGATAAGGCGTAGAAATGAAGTATAATGTATGTATTGTTAAACTTCTTTTGATCTTTCTGATCTGAGATTACGTACCTTTTATAGGCAAAAATTTACCATGCTAACACTATTAAAATACTACCAAGTACTATTAAATTCCCACAAAATATTTCGACATTTGTGAGCTATTACTTTGTTATTTCAACATTGTGACCTACTTATCTATCATGTATATAATGTGCAAGGGTGGATTAGCGGTTACCAAAGTGAAGCTAAATTTTGTTTTTCCTATTTTACCTTTTAGTAATTAACCACCCCAAAATTCAAATCTCACAATTATTTCTTTCACTAGGATTTTTTTTTATAATTACTCACCTATATTATTAACAAATTTTTATATATGAGAGTTTACATCACATATAATAGATTCAATTATTTTCTTAAGTATAATTTTTGAATTATATAAAATCACCTTTTTTCTCCTCTTACATAATTTTAATTCATTATTTGTACTATAAAAATATATTATAAAAATTAATGGATTAATTATTCTGTGATTGAAGCTGATACTTAAATAACTAGTGTTTATAATACTCCTCCTCACGAAATATCAAACATTTATAAATTTGGAACTCGTATTTGCTAAGTAAAACCTTATAAGGAAAAATCCGATTGGGACAAATCATAATAAGAGGAAAAGAGTATATTATGCCCCCCACCATCTTCTTGGCCAGTAAGTACCTTTGTAAAGAAAGAGATTTGTTACATTATCACATGAACAAATATATTGGATATCTACGCCATTGTTTTAACGAGTTAGCGAGTGAATAAAAGAAGCTTTGGGGGATGTCTTTGGTTATCGCTTTTGATATAAGCATTTCGCTACGTTGAGTAACACATGCAACATTATCTTCGTACAATATTGTTGGACTCTTATCGGTTGATAGGCCAGATGTTTCTTGTATATGTTGTGTCACTGATCTCAGTCATCTACACTCTTTACTTGCTTCATGAAGGGCAATAACTTTAGAATGATTTGAAGAAGTAGCTACAGTGTCTCATGCAGGATCTCAATATTACAATGTCAGCTTGTATGTAAATACATATCCTGTCTGTGATTTAGCATTATGTGGATCGACAAATATTTTGCTGTCCTAGCATAATAATAGCGGTTTTGTATTGTTAGGATAAAATAAGCAAAGATCGAGAGACATTGCCTACAAGATATCAAAATCTATGTTTTATCCGTTTTTCGATGTCTCTTTGTAGGACAAGAACTAAATGCTGTTAGTAAATTCGCCCGGAAGGTATATTAGGTGCAGTACAATTAGCAAGATCGTGTGCTCCAATTACCTTTGAGGTATTATAATGCTTTGAGTACTAAGATTCTCTTACATTCTTCCTTGAAACGGAAGAGATCCTTTTCAACATTAAAGGGATCTATGTAATGACCATGAGAATTGGCCCATACGGTGAGAGTCGTTAAATCAGGAGACACAGTCGCCAAACGATGAGACGGCTGACTTAAAATACAATTCGTTTCATCCAAAAATGTGATCACAATTAAGTTTCCCAAACCAAAACAGTTTTTAAGATTTATAAATCATTGGTGATATCGAAGCTTGACAAACCCATATATATATACAACATATCCCAAAATAAAATATCTTAGAAGCGAGAGCTGGCCGAATGATACGTCTTGTATCACGAATACAAAATGACAATGATCAAAAGCGATTGATAGCGTCAAAATCGGTATGAGGATCCTCTGCCGCCCGATGCTCACATACTCGAACAAAACTCTCAAACAGCCTCTTGGCTCAAGCGGCGTCATCGACTGGCTGCAAATGAAATGCCTTGATGCGAAAAGTGTAAGCCGAGGAAGCAGTGAAACTGCCTGGTGAACTTATACGGAAAGAGTCGATCAATAATATAATAGTCAAATATGAATAAAATACATATATCCGGAATTTCTTTAAAAGATTAAATGCAAACGTAATTAGCGAGGAAATCAGACATAATACATGAAGATATAATAGAAGGTTAACCCAAGCACACAATTTGAGAAAAGAAATCAATAGACTCAACAAGGACTAAAACTCTGATCTCAAACCTCTATCTACCGTATCCCGCTGTTATGCCATCCTCAATGCGCATATACTCGATCCGTCTCTACCTACGAGGAATGGACTAATCAATAATCACCCCGCACTTATACATGAGTATAAGGCCAAAAACACACTTATACACAAAGTATAAGGCACGCGCGCTTATACACAAGTATAAGGCACATCGCCCTCATACACTTAAGTGCAAGCGCGCTCTTATACACTAAGTATAAAGCGCGCATGTTTATACGCTAAGTATAAGGCACGCGCCTTGTATACCGTAGTATAGAGACCCGCATCGATACTACGGCAAAGTGATCAAAGACTCATACGCTCTTATACCGAAGTATAAGGCCAAACCATACGCTATACCGTGGTAGGGCCACACCCGGCAATGCCTTGTGGCGATCAAAAAGAGAGTGAATCTCGCTCTTATACCGAAGTATAAGGCCAAGCCATGCCAGCTATACCGTAGTATAGGGCCAATAGCGTCACATATCACGCAGGAAAGGAGAGTCGACTAATCGCTAGTAATCCCGACTATAGAATTACTTTGATACTCGAGTACTTCCAAGTCATAGATAACTCAACAAATCACCTCTCGATAACCAGCTACTCTACTCCCAAACAATATCCAGTGCCTCTGAGGCCACGAGGAAATCATAAGTGCCGAAAGGCCACGAAATCGAAATATAAGTTGGGGAGTTCGGCTATTACTTACCTCAGAGAAGCAATCTTCAACGCCCTGAGAATATAATCACATAATCATATCACAATTACATGTATGTCGTTCTCACGTAATCATAACCTGATAACATGTATATCATTCTCACATAATCATATCCTTAATAACATGTATATCATTCTCATAATCATATCGCAATAACATGTTCTGCAATTTTAAAGTAAAATGCATTAAAGTAACACCCGTGAGATAAGTACTCACCTACTCTGCTAGCTACCATGAAAGGCCAGCGAAAAACAATCAAGGTAAGCGCCTTTTCCTGTCAGCGCCTAACTGACACCCAGTATAATCAAGACCTACTACTATACCGGCGTTAGAAGATACATAACCAACTCTTGGGAACTATCTCTAAATAGTGTAACATATTGGATAAACTATCGAATTATAATCATCGGACACAGCAATGATTCCCGCTAAATTCCATCTTATCACTTTCTCATTACAAATGGAAGCTTATAAGTTATTCTAACTAATCATCAAGTCCATAATTAACAATCTATACTCGAAATATCAATTATAACTCGACTTGGAATTTACACATTTCCAACATAACCGCTTTAATCAATTTTAAAATCACCAATTTAACATCGCTAACAACTATAATAAGGTCCCAATATAACCTCCTACACATTTAAAATCTTATAAAAATATCCCATAAAAGTCAACCGAAAACCTAAAGTCAACTCGACCATGCGTCCTCAAGCGATCTCTAAATCACGAATTCATCATTCAAATGCGTCGCGGAGACCGCAACCAACTAAGATTTATCATAAAATTCAATTATAGAAAAAGTCAACTAAAGTCAACTATGTCAAAACCCAAGAAATATCTCGAAAGACTTGAAATTTCTTACCTTAACTTTCGAGAATGATGGGAGAACAATATTCTACAACCGTCTCTTGAGTTTGACGACAAATCGAAGAGAGAAATGGAAAATGAAATTTTTAAGGGGAGGAGTGAATATTTCGGCGAAAATGGGCAGATAGAATGATGAAACTTTGGTTTTATGATGTGGAGATAACTTGCAAGATATTTATAAAAAATGTCGAGTAAGATTCGGTTTCGGTTAATTCTCGCTTATCGTGCCCAAATCTCACGAACCGATTCAAAGATAAAAATTCTTCCATGGCAAACACTACTAAGTATAAATGAAATTAAAACAAAATTTTTTTCTGAAATAATATCATCATCGAAAAAAAATTATACTATTCCGGGTCCCGCGCCGACCCGAAAAAAATTTAATTTTTTTTTTTCGTAGCAGTTGTACATTCTACCATCCAACTTTGAATTGGCACACAAAGAGATTAACTTTATCCATATTAAACCTTTTAACGCTCTTTCTATATAATTAGATTGGCGTACTAGTATACCATTTTTAGTATATAATTTGTAAACCAGGATAACTTAGTTTTCCCAATCTTTTATTTCAAATTCACTTTTTTAAGTAGTCGTGCTTCTTTGATTTCTTTATTAGTTTCAATGATATTTAAGTGATCAACATAGACAACAATGATTATGAAATCGGATGTTGTTTTTCTTATAAAAACATAAGGACAAATAGAATTATTCACATAGCTTTTTTTAACTAAATATTCACTTAACCTATTATACCACATGTGTCCGGATTGCTTTAACCCGTATAATGATCTTTGCAAGCAGTGCATACATTTCTCTCTGGATTTTGATGTCTCGGGAATCCATAAATCTTCGGTATTTTCATATATTTTACTATCAAGATCATATAAGTATGCGATAGAACATCCATAAAATGCATATGTAGATTATTAGATATTGGTGACCAATTAAATAACTTCGGAGTAATGGCATCCATTGAAATAACATTCGCACAATATTATGTTGATAGTATATAAGTTCTCGGTGGAGTATTTTGGGGTGAAATTCACAAAATTTGAAGTTGAGTGAGTGGAGAATTCAACAAATCCCGGTCGGTTGGTGGTATATTATTTCGGTTTGTGGAGGACCCGGAGATAGTATAAATGATTTGGGAATAAAATCAATGTGCAGATTAGTATTATATGAGTAGTAGTTTATGTCATGGAAAATATTACATTTGGAATGGGTTTCATTGAGATTTAAGAAATGCGAGAAGTGGAGAATTAACGAGCAACAACAATATTTCCTCACTTAAATATCCCTTTTACCACCGGTATCTCGAAATCCTCATCCTTCGCTTCCCCTCTTTGACAAAAATTTCACTCTTCCCCCTTGAAATTTTCTTCGATTTCTCTAATCGATTGTCACTTAAAATCAAGGACAAAGTCTTTGGTTGCTTCTCCCTCATCGTCCTCTCGTCATATCTAGGTAAGAAAGATCAAATCTTTTGAGATATTTCTTGAGTTTTGAAGAGTTGACTTTTATTGGATTTTTGTTGACCATGATTTTGGGACTTCAAAATGATACATATGGATCGTCTAGGCTTAGATTACATGATTAGAGGTTATGACAATCGATTTTGGAGGTTGAAATATGTAAGTGATAGGTTGACTTTTTGTTGACTTTTTGAGGTGGGATTTTTTAAAGGTTGAAATGTTATAGAAGTATCCTCTAAGCTTGAAATATGTGAGTGGTAGTGATTATACTTGATTTTAGGGGTTGAAGTGTATTGATTGGATCGGTTGACTTTTTCTAAGTTTCTTTAAATTGTACGATGATGTTATGGAACTTTAATATAGTTGTTTTGGAGTATAATTTGGATGTTTTGAGGTTGATTGGTAGAGGATTATGGTTGAGATGGAGTTATTCCCAAGTTGAGAGTAGTAATTGGGCTTTTGAACTAAAGGTTGATTATAATGGGTTAATTAGTTGGCGATTGATTGTTGGATTGATTGGAATGTGACTAACGTGTTATTGTTGGGATAATAAAGTGATGACCGAATATTGGGAGTTATGAAGTCGGTAAATTGAATGTAGTTAAGTTGGAATTTTAGAAGTGTATACTAATTTCGGGGATAGGATGATTACTAAAAGGTTAAATTGAGTTGTGAGACGTGGTATAATACTCGGGGTTTAAATAGATGTTAAGAGGTTATTCTACGGAATGTGTTATAATGTAGCTTCTTTGAATAGGAGTTGAGCACGGACCTAGCACGAGGGCGCCTAGAGTTAGCATTGCTTTTGGGAGCCGAGGTGGTGAGTCTCTGATAAGAGACCTTTCATATATATTATATTATATATTACTTGCATGTATTGTCTTGGGACTATTCGAGAAATATTAATGCTGTGTGATTATGATTGATATTATAATAGCAAATCGATATATGATTTATATTGAGGAAATAATTGAGATTATGATTGATACCATATGATAAATCGTGTTTATAGTTCATATCGTAGAGATAAGCGAGATGATGAGTTATATTATGAGATAATTGAGAATATGATTCATGTTATGGTGTGGGTATGCAGCGTATTATTTAATGTGTACTTGTCTTTGTGTGTAGGCGTGTGCAGATGTGTTTTGATTCCTTTGTGTGTTATTTGTGGAGCGGTGGTGACCCCGACCGGGAGGTTTGGTGTGGTGTGCATATTGTGGGTAGCCCCCGTGGATTCGGGAGGTTTGGTGTGATATGCACATTGAGGGGTGTAGCTGGTCGGGAGGATGGGAGGTGGAGGCCTCGTCGATTATTTGGAGGTGGATTCGCGTATGTGTATTATTTGGAGGTGGATTCCTCGTATGTGTATTACTTGAAGATTGGATTCCTCGTATGTGTATTAGTTGGAGGTGGATTTACCAAATGCATTTACTATTTGGAGGTGGATTCCTCATTTGATGACTTTGATTATCTTGTGTGTTGAGACAGTTTCCCTTAAATGAATATGCGTTATTTATGATTATAAGCTCATGTGTATAGTATTATGTAACATCGTATAAGAGGATTCTATGTGAGTTGTGGACTGTTATTCATTGTGTGGCCTGGTTAATGTATATGCATATGTTATATATATAAGTATGAATATATGTGATGGGATCAAGTCTGTGGTATTTGTATTCACTCAGCTTAATAGGCGACTCACTGTCTCACATGGAATGGGCATTTTATGCCTAGGTTTCCCTGGGGTTGTCGGTGAGGTTGTCGAAGGCTGCATTGATGGTGCCCGAGGATTGAAGATTGTAAGAGGCGGCAGTAGCATAGAAGATCCTCAACAATCCTTTCCTCTTGTTATGTTTTCTAGCATTCAAACTTGTATATTGAGAGGTCGTGTAATATGTTGTATTGTGGAGATTTGTGTGTATTGTATGGTTGTATTTTTTCGGTTGATGTAAGTTTCGTTGGTGATACGTTCTTGTGTGATGTATTGTTAGTTCACCATGATGGACAAAGAAGATGTATTATTACTATTAATGTCAAAATGAAGTCTTTTATGTTGTCATCCATCGTCGGTGACTACGGTGTATAGGTTGTTGATGACGCCGCGCCGAGGCGGCCAACGCAGGCGGGACGTTACAATTTGGGTATCGAGCTTAGGTTTTGATTTCTATATGGTGTCTGTGGTTACGTGCCTAGGTGTAAGATGGTCAGTGGTTGTCGATATTCGATCTTCTTGGAGTACGTATTTTCTTCTTTTGTTGATCGTTGGTATTGAGGATACTGGAAGATTTTAAATCGAGAGCTGCGTGTGAGTACCCTTAGGGGAAGGTTGAGATGAATCGTATTCGTTGTTGTAAGTTGACATAAGAATTGAAGCGGTTAGTAACTTTGATGAGTATACAATTGAAGTTGGATTATGAAGAGCCTTACGTGTTGCCATTGATGATACTACCTGGATAGTGGGTTCCATTGAAGTTGAGTAGATTCTGTCTTTTACTCTGGATAACGGTTGTTATCAAGGATGTGAACTCAAGGCCGAAACGTGTGGAAATGAGATGCTAGGATATGAGTAGATTTGTTGGAATTTGGGTTGGAGAGAAAAGAAATATCCTGGGGCGTTAGGAAGGGATCTATAATGTTGGATTTGGAATTGTTAAGTGGTTGTGTTTTTATGTAAATCTAAGAGGGTTAAAGATATCCCAGTGATTGTGGTATAAGATTGTTGATCCATAGATCGTGAAGTTAAATCGGTCTTTGAAATAATTGGTGCTAGAGTGTTGGTGATAGTATGATAGTTGGACCCAAGTGTTGGGGTAGAGAATTAATTTAGTTGGCGTATAGGATGGTAGAAACTTGGGAAGATGAAGTAAGTTAATGAATCTTGTTGTCCGATGTGGAGTATAAATATGAGAGGCAAGAAGAGGATATGCAAGTGCCGGAATAGGTTGATATTGGAAATTCTATCTCGATGAATACTAAGAGGGATTAAGGATAAGTTGAAATGGAAACTTGTGCCCGCAGAGATGTTATGACGATTAAGTTGTTGAGTGTTGCCTTAAAGATGTAAGTGGAATGATGGAAATTCCGGGACCATGGAAGGAAGAAAGATGCTTGGTTGTATGAATAAATAAACATTTAAGTGAAATGGAAAATCGATAACGACTGGTCTAGTAAGTTCGAGGGAGGATGAATTATTTTAACGAGGAATTAGTTGATATACCAGTTGGAGGAACTTTATGAGAAAATTACCAGATGAAATAGGAAGTATGAATTCTGCGAGAAGCATATTAAGATGACAAGACGAGTTGAAGTTGTCTCAGACGGGTGTAATATACCAAGTCGGGTACGAACTCATTCTTTCCAAGGTAATAAAACTTTGAGACTGGATATATAGTGTTGAATAATTTTATGAAATAAGGATGTTAGCCGAATGGTGATATATTATTTAAAGCTGATGATAAATAGGGAAATTTTGTGAATTACAGAACATGAATGAGATTAGGTTGAAACGAGATTTTTGGTGGTTGTTAATGTATGATGAAGTTGTGTATAATCGCGTATAAGAGAAGCGTGAAGAGACGGAACAAAACCATGGGAAGGTATGATATATGTGGAGTATATACTTATGTTGGTGTGGGATACGTGGAGTTATAGCAATTTATGAATTGAAAGGAGAAAGTATGAAAGTATGATATAAATTTGGTAATAATAGTTGGGATATCAAAGATTTGGTGTGGTGCAATTTGGTTGTTAAATTAGTCAAGGAAAAGACTGTCAAAGGAATGATGATTTCTTGAAGACTTAAATATATTGTATGCAATTATATATAATGAAGAATGTTGATTCGGGAAATTTGAATTTGTGGTTATTGAGTTAAGTAAAGTTATAAGCGAATCTCATAAATTATGGTTAAAGAGGCGTGAATAGATGGTTAAGAAGGTTTAAAGGTTAAATGAATCAAAGTATGGATTTGGTTTCTTCTTGAGGAATAGAGGACTCGACATTGAGTGATAAGGGAGTAAAATGTTTGGATATTATCTTTGTTTCCAAGGCGGTGATAGCGGGGTGTTCCGATTCAAGGTTGAGGATAAATTTTTCAAGGATGAGTTTAGGTTATAAAGCGGAATTCTAAATGGGAGGTAAGATTTGGAATCTGAGCTGGCTCGGAGGAGATTGGACTATGATAGGAAAATTAGTGGGAATTAGTAACGGAATATCAATGAATCTTGGGATCTCACTCATAAGAGAAATATGATGGTTAATGTATCGGGTCATAAATGGAAATTGTTGTTTAAGGGATAGTATGATGGGAACTAATGATGGTGATGCGCTAATGTTAGTTCTAAGGATTTGAATTAATGGACTACTGAGTGTAGATGAAGGTTGACAAATCCCTAAGGGACAATGGAGTATTAACAAGTGTGGTAGAATATACATGTTGCACCAATAATTCAGGAGCATAGTTATGGGAATGAGCTCATCATGGGGGTATACTGTGAGACTTGGTAGTTTTGAGGTGTATCGTGACTTGAGAATAATTGGTATCATGAGAGGAAGAGAGAGGTCGTTGACCCATAACTCTAGAGGATACTGAAAAATTTATACTCATGATTCTAGATGATGGATTTGGAAATGCTTAATAAGGATAATAATTGGTTATTCTGGTAGATTTACAAGTTTTCCTGGCAAGATCGAATCATTATGTGAAGTGTGGTACAAAGGTTTGTATTGGAGCAATTATAAGATTCTATGGATTTTGTAATGGTCATGAGGGCGTGGTCCAGATGTTAAATCGTTTGTGGTACATTAATGATAAGCGAGGTCAGACGTCAATTAGAATACAGTGGAATTCATGAATTCAAGGACGAATAGGTGAGAATGTTATGTGTTGATCCCGTATAAAGATCTTATCGGAAAGTAGTGACTATTGTATGAGGATATAAGACGTATTGAGGTGTAAGACCTGAGTTAACAGAGATGATAATTTAACTAAGAGGAAAGTTGCTCACGGTAATAATAACTTCCAAGCCAGTGTTAGGATGGCACCACCGGAAGCTATTGAAGAAATGTTGAATTTTAATATTGTTCAAATGAGGCGGGAGGAAAGGAAAATGACTACGATGAGTGATGAAGAACTCACGAGGAAAATGGAACTGATATGACTCTGAGAGTGGGAATAAGTTTACGATATGTTAAATTAATGAAGAATGGTATTGGGTGAACTCAGAATAATGCTAAGTGAGCGAGGAATGAGATTCATGAAGTACTATATGGGGAGAAGGAGGTCTAAGGAATGTAGGAAGTCGGCGTGTCTAACTATGCAGGCGGAAACGTTAACGATGCTAGCTGGTAGAAAGTTCGGAAGCAGTGTGATGTGAAGAGGAATATGGTAGATTGAAATTTTCAATTAGATTAGAAACTGAGACACTGGGAGTGAGATTATGCATAAAAGGGGATATTGATAGCTATTGGAGCTAGTAATAAGTTGTTATGATAGGGGTTATCAAGCAGGTGGTGTGAATGATTGGTTGGCGTCGTACTTACCGGATGATATATATATATATATATATATATATATATATATATATATATATATATATGCGTATTTATTGGGAGATACCATGTAAGGAAATCGGATGATGATAAATCGTAAATAGGTAAAATATATGATGTTAACTTGATGAACCTAAGGTATATATGCTAGTGAACTTGAGATAATGATAGCTTTTATAGTTTAAGATATTATGGTATGACATGATGTTGATATAAATAAAATGGCAGTCAGGGGAAAAATACGATGTCCAGGCCTATCACGATGATGAAATCATGATGGTATGAGAATGAGTAAATGAGCATTATATGAGTGTATGGTGATAATGCATTGATGAGTGGCGTGTGATCCTATACATACTGGTGAACTAATAATGTGCGAGGCTTGTTAGGGTGGATATGACTATACTATGAAGTGGTGTTTTAAAAAGATAGGTGTGGGAGTATTAAGGAATGATGGAGTTATTGGTGATGTGTTACACATTAGTTGTATGCTGGGAAACCTTGGGTGTATTTACTGTATACGGATGCCAAGATAATCAGTAATAAACAATTTGATGAGTGGGGTTTTGATAAGAGAATTTACTTGTTAAACATCGCGTGTTAAAGGATTAAAGATATCTAATAATAGATGGAGATTCATACCCTATATATATTCCCAACCTCCTTTGAGGTCCCATTTTTATTCTTTGTGGTGGAGCTATTGGGACATATACTGCACAACCAAAAATCTTTAGATGGGAAACATTTGGTTCTTTACCAATTGCAAGTTGATAAGGGGTATGTTTATGATTAGCACTTGGCCTTAGGCGAATTAATGATGCAGCATGTAAAATTGCATGACCCCTAATAGTGACTGATAACTTTGTTCTCATTATTAATGGTGTAGCAATATATTGAAGACGTTTGATTAATGACTCCGCTAAACCATTTTGTGTATGCACATGAGGAATAGGATGTTCAACAGTAATTCCAATTGACATGCAATAATTATTAAATGATTCAGATGTAAATTCACTAGCATTATCAAGTCTAACTTTCTTTATAGTATAATCGGAAATAGTATTTAATTATTTGTGCAAAAATTTTGAATGTCATATCGCGACTTGACAATAATAATACCATATGACCGTCACTAAATGCATCAATTAATACCATAAAAATACACGAATGGTCACGATGGTGGATGAATAGAGTCTACATATATCACCTTGAATTCTTTCAAGCAATGCGAGGTTATTAGGTTTAAATCTTGCTTGAATGCCTTATTATTAGTTCTGGGAAGCATGCTTAGCGTGGTCTATCTTATACATGAGCTTTAAGCCTTTTGATAAAATGCCCATGTGTACTTTCAACTATTTTCACGCATCATTGTTGAACGAGAGGGTGACCTAAGCGCTCATGCCATATTGGGATCTTCTTTTATTACCAAATTACATTCAATTTCATGTATATATGTACAATGTATTCTAGAAGGTAGTTTTGATAATTTTCTAGGTTTCTTCTTTCCCAAACATTAGCAAATGATATTAATGCATTTCATATTATGTTCAGTTGTAGTTCGATATCGTATCCTTGAAAGATATATGTCAATAAAACTCAATAAGTTTCTTTTTGACTTTGGAGAATACAAAGCATCATTAATGACAAATTTTGTCCCATTTGGTAATATGAACATGGCATTACCTGTTCCTTCAATCAAATCTGCAGGACCTGAAATTGTATTTATTACTGTACTAGTAGAATTTATATCAGTAAAATATTTCTTACTCTTGAGGATTGTGTGAGTTGTTCCACTGTCTGGGATGCAAATGTCTCCAGCACGTTTCATATTAAGCCTTCTTCGAAACATATAATGATATAAGACTTAAGGAGAGTAAATCAACACAACATATAATCAACATTATTATTTCATAGATATAAAGTAGGCATTACATACTAATGTCACACATAATACAAGTATAGGAGATTATTTAAGTTCATCACACATTATTTAAACATAAGGTAGTTCATAATATCAAATTATTTCTTAATCTAAGTTCATATCATTTGTCCTATCAACGAAGTCTATAGCCTCAAGATAGGTAGAGTCATCCTCAGGTTCATGTTCATCAAAGTTAACTTCTATTCCTTTTCCACTCTGTTCGCTTCTGGATGCCTTATATCTTTACAAGATATTTTGGCATCCCACATATAGACCAATGGTCTTTCTTTCCTTATCTGTGGCGAGAAATCATCTCATGGATTTTCAATGAACCTTCTTGGATGCCTTTTCTTGCTCGATTTGGGTAATTTGAAGTGCACATTATAATTAACATAACCGTATCCGTGACCTCGACCGGGGAAAATTACTACGACATGACGTCTTCCTTGACTTCTAAATCGATCATAACCACCACGTCCTTTATTGAAAGAAGTGGCATTTATTTCTGGAAATGACATTGTCCCCATTAGGTCGGTATGGTGGTTTTTTCATCAATACCCGTTGTTACGTTCTACAGGAGGAGTCTTTGACCAAATCAGTGTATTTGGTATATTCTCTCAATCTATATTGTTGTTGCAACAATACATATGATGCATGAAAGGTTGAATATGTTTTCTCCAATTTCTCAACTTCAGTTATAGTTTTACCGCAAAATTCTAAATTTGCTATGATTTTATGCATGGTGGAATTATATTCCTGACATTTTTTAAAATCTTGGAACCCAACAACTTGTCCCGTTCGTCATTAATCGAGGAAATAACAACGTCTTTTGATTTCCAAACCTTTCATTAAGACTTTCCCACAAAAACTTTGGATCTCTCTTTAATGTGGTATACTTTTGGGTCTTAAGCCACCATCTAAATGATGCTTAATTAATCTTAACACTTTAGCTTTTTTCATAGATAATTCTCTTGCGTCTTTACGTCGACCATTTCGACTTCTTTGTCATTTTCTGACAACTGGCGATGAGGCTCCTATTTCGACTACGTCTAACAGGATATCCTCAAGTCCCTCACTTGCAAGATAATCTATTACATCATTGCTCCAAGACATGTAATTGTCTCTCAATGAGGCTTAGAGATTCGAATTGATGTGTAAGGTTTGTCATGATTCTTTCTAAATCAAATTCTGATCCTGAAGTCAAATCCACGTATATAAACTCTAACGAAAAGTATCATTTTATTCAATAACAACAAATACAAAAATCATGACTATGTTTTAATCGAAGAAATCTCTATCAAAACAAAAATAAACAATCCAAGCTAATACTAGAAATGGTAAAATGCTAAATATTGTGAATGTTGCGTAACCTTTTCCACCTATTTCTTCATGTTTGATAATAATGGTAATGAAAAGAACAATCGTAAGCAGAGTGATGAACACAAGAAAATATTTAGCCATTTTGCAGATGTGTATAAATATTTTGAGAAAGATGTTTAGAATTATGGGTGAAATTGAAGTATTTATAGAGTGAAATTCTAAGAAGTGTTCTTTATTGTTACCGTTTTATTACCGTTTGAGGATAAGAAAATAATATTGATTTACTGCTCATTACGGTTAGCAAATGAGGAGAATTAAAAATTTAAGTGTGTTAAATATGATCTAGCAGTTAGAATGCACAAGTTATAACACCCCTAATGGCCATGATCGTGAGATAACATACGATGAATGAACACATATGATAAGATAATACATATAATTATAAATAAATAATTTATGCTAATAAAATAAGATAACAAAATAGTGAGATAATAATATAAGTGGGATGTTTTATACCTCCACAATGTAAGATGCAAAAATTAAACTCTCCACATCAGTATGAAAATATATTAATAAATAACACGAGATGAAGATTTTAACACTTCACCGAATAATATTATAATGTGAAGATTTTAACACCTCACAAATATAAACAATATAAAATGAAGATTTTAATTTACGAATTTTATTTATGTCCATGATTAAAGATGAATTTTATTTATGTCCTTGATAGTGTAAATAAAGATTTTAAACCTCCACATAAAAGTATAACGATTAGTAAGTAGATAAACATGAGATGGAGATTTAACTTTCCACACAAAATAATAATATTCACACTTATTATAGAGCACTTGACAAGTTGTCAGTTTATTACAATAAGGGATGAAATAATAACCACTCTAGTTATAGGTCACTTGACGGATTGCTAGTTTTCTATAACATGGGTAAATTATTTAATAATAATAATATCCGCTATGATTATAGAATACTTGACATATTTTCAGTTATGTATAATAGGGGAATATATAACAAAATAAATATCAAAGTGATAAGGATAGAGGATATACCTAGTAACGATTAGATGGCGATAGCACGTGTTATAAAGCGAGATATTTAACGACTCAAACTAATACGAATAATATTATATTGTTATTCTTACTCTTATATTAAGATAGGTAAGAGTGGAAAGAGTGGAGAGAGTGGAGTATAATATATATATTGTTAAACTTCTTTTGATACTTTTACAAGGCAAAGTTACATGTCTTTTTATAGGCAAATATTTACCATGCTAAAACTATTAAAATACTACAAAGTACTATTAAATGCACAAAATATATCAACATTTGTGATCTGTGCTTTTACTTATTCCCGACATTTGTGAGCTCTTTATGTTATAACAAATTTAACGTTATTTTTATTTTTTAGAACACTTATTCGATTTATTATGGAGTATTTTTTTAAGAGAAAACAAATAAATTTTTGATATTCAATATTTTACTCATAAGTGATTAAATATGATGAAGAATATATCAAAAGCATAAAGTGTTTTAGTTAGCCAAGGATCATGATGACATGTGTTGATAAGGATTACGATTCGATAGTCAGATCATTTCATGTTTACTTTAGTATATTAGCCTTTGTATAAATAGTAGATTCAATGTAATTAGTAAAGAAAAGAAAAGAAAAGAAAGCGAAACTACATAATGAAGATTTTATTTCGTTTGCTCGTTTACACTCTCTCGGTTATTTCTTCCCAATTTTTCCCAAAAATTTTAAACACAAAATGCGTAATAATCTATTGGCTACCAATTAATGACCCAACATCGCCTCTTTTGATTAAACTGAGCTTTAACACATTATAATATTATTTATATGAATGTTTGTCCTCTAGTTTAAATTAAGCAAAAAGAATATAGCCTTCGTCTTTGTGTTTTGTACTTGTGAAAACTAATTTTTTGTTCCTCTCTCAATAAAATACCTACGTGTGTAAACCTTTGAGAGTTTGTAGGCAGCTTGGGATAAGTTTCCCCTTAGGCCAATTGGTGGTGCATTTGAGCTTTGGTTTGTTCGCAGTAGTGTCAGTCGATCGAATAGCGACAACAATCTATTCGATCTATAATCATTATTGTGGTATCGAGAGGCAGATTGTAATTGTTTACATCCAGAAAATAAGCTAAGTCATCGCGGAGAATCGAATCGTTAAATTACTACGCGCCGCCTAGGTTTTGAGAATCTGTTAATCGAAGAAAACCCCGAAGCCTCTTCGTGAAATAACCGTTCATTATATGTAATTGTTTTTATGATTTTAGTTGCCGGTTGAGTGTTGGCGGTTAAAGTTAAAAATTTGAATCGAATAATGATAATATGGGTTGGACGATAATATATTTTGAGAATAGAAATTTAATTTGACTCGTGTTCGAATTAGGTTGTTAAACCGAGAAGAGAAGCGAAATTGTGAACCAAACGAGACTTAAACTCCACTTAAAAGTTCCACCTACCACCACTAAGTCTCATACTTATCCTCATTTCATCAAAACACAAAAATCTATCATCTTCCCTCCATGGGCGAACTTACCCCTCATTTTCCCCTTGGAATTTTTTCATTTTCTTGGCAAATCTTGTGGAATCTAGCTTCATAATCTCGTTTCCCATCTCTCGTTCATCAAAGGTATGAGTTTTAATCTTCAAATCTCCTCATTTTAGGCTATAGTTGACTATTTGATGGTTTGACTTTTAGATCTTGACTTTATTATGTGATAGAAATGTTATCTAAGTGTAGTTTATGGGATTTAAGGTGACTTTGAGTGATTATTGGGGTTAGAAAGTGGTGTATGTTGAGGTTTGACTTTGTTGACTTTTCTTAAATTAACTTTAAATTGTAGTAGGAGATTAGAGGACTTTAATATAGTTATTTTGGGAATAGAATTATTGGTTTGGATATGGATAGGTAGAGATTGGGTTGAGAAAGTTTGGGAAAAGTTCGTAAAGTATTTAGTGTTTAATGGTTGAATTAGTTGGCAATTGATTGTTGGATTAGTTAGAATGAGATAAAGTATTATTGTTGGGGTAATAAGGTGACCGGAATATTGGGATTTTATGAAGTTGCTTGATTAGAATGTATTACGTTGGAATTTTAGAAATGTATACTAATCTTGAGGATATGATTGCTAAGAGTTGTAAATTTGAATTGTGAGACGTGGTATAACACTCGGGGTTTGTATAGATGTTAAGAGAGGTTATTCTACGAATGTGTTATAATGTATAATTTCTTTGAATAGAAGTTGAGCTCGGGCGCAGCCGCGAGGACTACCCGAGTTATCATTGCGCTTTTGGGCTCGATGTAGTCTGGAAAATCTCACGATGGGAACCACCGTATATATTATGTTATATATTTTGCATGTGTTGTCATGGGATTATTTTGACATGTGTATTGTGTGATTATGATTCATATTATGAAATAATTGAGATTATGATTGATATCATGTGATAATTGTGTTTATGATTCATATCATGAGATAATTGGGATTATGATTCATATCATGAGATAGGGGTGATTATGATTTATATTATGAGATAGTTGTGAATATGATTCATGTTATGAGATTGTGGTTATACGCGTGTTGTGTACTTGTGATGTGTGTGTCGTGTGCAGGTGTATTTTGATTTCTTTGTTTGTTATTTGCGGAGCGGTGGTGACCCCGACCGGGAGGTTTGGTGTGGTATGCATATTGTGTGGGTAGCCCGTGGATTCAGGAGGTTTGGTGTGATATGCATATGGGGGGTGTCAGCCTCGGTCGGGAGGATGGAGGTGGGCCTCGTCGGTTATTTGGAGGTGGATTCCTCCCTTATGTGTATTATTTGGAATTGGATTCCTCGTATGTGTATTATTTGTGGAGGGGTGGATTATCGTTTGTTGGTTATTTGTGGAGGTGGATTCCTCGTTGGGTTACTATTTGTGGAGGTGGATTCCTCATTTGATGGCTTTGATGACTTTGTGTGTTGAGACTGTTTCCCTTAAATGAATATGCATTGTTGATGGTTATAAGCTCCTGCGTATAGTATTATGTGATATCATATAGGAGGACTCTATGTGATTTGTGGACAGTTATTATCTGGTGTAGCTTGGTTAACGTATATACATATGTTATATATATAAGCATGATTATATGTGATTGGGTAAAGTCTGTGGTATTTGTATTAAAACAAGCAATAGTGACTCCACTTTTCTTTATGGGCGGGCCGTTTATGCCTAGGTCTAGGAGATCGATGAGGTGGGCGAGGATGCATGCTTATGCTTGAGGCTAGCGTGAAGATCTTAGGTGAGGCGGTGGTGGCATAGGAAGACCTCATCCATTCATTCCCCTTTTGTTGTCGACTTGTATATATTTCTAGACTTGTGTGTTGTATTTCATTGAAGTGCGGTTGTCATACTTACCCTATGTGTTGGAATTTCTTGCATGTCCTTGGGTTGTATTATTCGGGTGGATTTGTATTACATTTGTCTGTTGTTTTTGTTGGGCGTGTTGTTGGAACACCACGATGGATATAGAAGTTTGTTTTGTTAATGTCGTGAGGTCGGCTGGCGGTGGTATCCATCGATTGGTGACTATGGTGTACATGTTGTTAATGATCTTAACCTCAGGGCGGCCGACTTGGGGTGGGTCGTTACAACGGTTATGAAGGAGTTGTAAGCGCCGCCTACGTTGCGTCGGGCGCCGCTGCTCCGGGTCGCGGGTTCTTACAGTGGCGTGAGCATTTGTTGTTGGACAAGTGAGATCATTCTTTGATTGGTGAATAGTACTCGCGTACTACGATTAAATTTTTGCTCACTTGTAAAACGGTAGCGACTCGTTAATTAATAAATTAAAATGTGAGATTATAGAATTGATTTCGTAAAATTTGGAAATCACTTTATATTTTGTAATGCGATAAGCGTTAATTTTGGGAGTTAGTTGTCGAGATAAGTTAAAAGCGAGAGGTATCGATTGAATTAAAAGCGTTAGGGCTTTCACCGAACTTAAACTATTTGGGCCAACTCACCACCACATAAACCGACCCGAGCCCAAACCAGAACACAAACCCATTCCCTTCCCCCGCTCACGTCGACGAGCAGTCTTCCCCCACTTACGCCTTTGATTTTTTCTTCGATTTCTCACTCCATCTACCAGCTTTGGACCTCGATTTTTTGGAGAGCTTCCCCTCATAATCCTTTTAGTTAGACTCGGAGCAGCGGAAAAGCTTTGGACGATTATTTGCTGCAGGTGTAACGACCGCCCAGGTAGAGCCCCAGAGTTGGGACGTCGTCAACTTTGAATCTTGAGTCATGCTTGATGGATAGCGATAAAAATGACTTCATTTAACGTGATAATAAAATAATACAACTTCGTCCATCGGGTGAACTAAAGCGATACTACAACTTGAAAAGTAATAATATAAATACAACATCACACAACTTGTTTTACAACTTCGAGACAACAATAATTATTAAGTACAACATAAATCTCCAAAGAAGATCTGAAGTATAGCTGTCGGTCTTGAAGCCACCGTGCCACCTCCGCAGATGCCTTGACTGCCCAGCTTAATGCATCCATAACAACCTGGGCATAAAATACCCGCCCATAGAGAAAATAGGGAGTCAACTAAAAAGGCTGAGTGGGTACAAATATTACAGAAGTTAACCTACCACTCATAAAAACAAGGATAATTCAGACCGCACCTGTTGCGACTATCGCCTCAGAGTTATATTTTATATGCTCCTCTCGACAAGATAAATCTCACCCATTAACCAACTCAACTTTAACCTTAGAGGATGTATAACGATTTATACCAACCTAGGATCACAAGAAAAATCGATAATGTGCTCAATAATCAACCGAAACCTAATTCGACATAATTTCGTCATGGCATCTAGTACAATCAGCACAATATCCATAACCAATAAATGAGTCATAAAGCAGGACCATACAACACCATAGAAAATTTAAACAACATGTCAAGATATATCTGAGAGTCTCGATAAGGCACACCATCACCGAGAATAAAATCAGAGACTCGGCTTAACGCGACTATAACTCTAGTAATCAAAACCATCATCATTTCATCTCACAACTATACCAACCTCTAATGCGCATAGACTCAATCCCAGATCTACTGCAAGTGGACAATTTCACGATAAACACCGCTCTTATACCGTAGTATAAGGCCCAGCGTAACAATACACCTGACAAGTGATAATGAATCTCGCTATTTGCGCTTATACCAAAGTATAAGAGCCCGGTACCGACTGTCTGAGATAGCAAAGTGATAATAGATGTCCTTTGCACTTATGCAGTATAAGGCCAACACGACAATGCACATAGCAAAGTGATAATAGATCTCGTACACTTATGCAGTATAAAGACGACACGACAATGCACATAGCAATGTGATAATAGATCTCATGATACTTATACCAAAGTATAAGGCCAAAACCGACAATGCACATAGCAAAGTGATAATAAATCTCCGCTGCGTTATGCGAGTATAAGGCAAACAACGTCACATATCACGCAAGGAAGTAGAGTCACATAACCTAATCATCCCAACTATAGAATTAAATGTTCTAATACTCGAAGTCACCTCGAAGTCACAGCATAACTCGACAGGCGACTCCCAACTGACCAACTTCTCTACTCTCAAACCATATCAAAGCCTGTGACCAAAACATCTCATAATCATAAATCAATCACAACCGCCCGACAAGGCCACGAGAAATACATAAAGTGCCGACAAGGCCACGAAATACAACGAGTGCCATGAAACGCGGTGTTGCTACGTGCTTAATTTAAATTGTGTGAACATGTTATTGTGATATGATTATTTGGGAATGATATACAGCATGTTATTATGTTATGATTATGTGAGAATGATGTACATGCTATTGTATTATGATTATGTGAGAGTGATATACATGTAATTGTTATAAGATTATGTGATTATATTACGTAGGCGTTGAAGATTCAGCGAGGTAAGTAATAGCTTGAACTCCCAACTTATATTTCTAATTTACGTGGCCTTGTCGAGGCACTTATGATTTACGTGGCCTTGTCGGCGATTGTGTTTGACTTACGGTGTGAGATATTTTAGTTGTGTGCTTGGATATTGTTGGGGAGTAGAGTAGGTAAGTTATTGAGAGGTGACGGTTAGAAGTTATGTATGACTTGAGCTGACTTGGGTATTAGGATTTGGCCTATGTTAGGATGATTAGGGGTTAGGTGACTCTCCTTCCTTGCGAGGATATGCGAAGATATGTGTCTTATACTTAGTGTATAAGTGCGGTGTGCCTTATACTTAGTGTATAGAAGATGCGGTGTCTCATATACTAGTGTATAAAGCGGTGTGCCTTATACTTAGTGTATAAGAGTGGTGTGCTTTATACTTAATGTATAAAAGAGCGGTGGCTCTATGCCTAACAAGTGTATAAGGCGATTGTGCCTTGTACTTAGTGTATGAGTCTGATGGCCTTATACTTTGTGTATAAGTGCGGTGTGCCTTATACTTTGTGTATGGGAGGTTTGATGACTAGAGTTTTAGTGGATTGTTGAGTCTATTGATTCTTTAAGGTGTGTGCTTCTTTGGCTTTCTTCTATTATATCTTCCTTGTATTAATGTCTGATTTCCCTCACAGATTATGTTGTATCACCTTTTAAGTAGTCACGGATATATGTATTTTATTCGTATTTGACTATTATATTATTGATTATTCGTTCCGTGTGGTAGGATTAACCATGTGGTAAGTTTCACTAGCTTAAACTTCGCCACTTTTCGCATTGAAGCATTTCATTGTGCCGGGTTGAGGAAGTTGAGCCAAGAGAAATTTTGTTTGAGAGTTTTGTTCAGTGGCTAGAGTGGCGTCGGGTGGCAAAGGATCCTGCGGTGATTTTGATGTGTTGTCAAGCTGTTTTGATTATTTGTAGTTTCCTTTTGAAACTTGCTTGTCATTTGTTGTCATTTTGTGATACGATGCAGTGCTTACACTCTTTTGTAGCCTTGCGGCATTACTTTATTTTGGGATATGTTGTGTATATATTTATGGGTTGGTCGTTTCGATGTCGGTGATGGATTATAAATTTTAAAAGCGTTTTGATTTGGAAAACTTAATTGTGATCACATTTTTGGATGAAGCAATTGTGTTTTTTAAGCGAGTAGATCCATCGGTTTGGTGACTCTGGTATTCCGGATTTAATGACTCTACTTCAGGCCGACTGGGCGAATCGTTACAATTTTGGTATCAGAGCTTAGGTTTCAGATTACTTGGGTTATCTGTGTGGTTGTGTGTCGACTTGTTTTTCCTTGAGTCGTTGTGAGTGGTGTCTTTTTGTAAAATCTGAGTCTTTTCTTTTGTTGCGTAGACTGTTGAGGATGCCACCCGAGTTCAAGGTAAACGAAGGTGCGGTAGGCCCCGAGAGGAGGCCCCATTTGTAGGGAGTATAGATGTCGATGAGTGCAGGCGTGGACCCGAGGGGTCAGTGCGATCTTCGAGGCATGTTGAGGAGGTTGAAGTGGGCCTGTAGAGAGAGTGTGAATGCTCGGTGGTCGGCAGCGGGGGGTGAATTGAGCAAGTTGTTTGATCGGTTTTGAAGAGGATCCTCGAAGTTTGCGGGGGTTCGCGAGCAAGCTATTGAGTTCCATCCAAGATATGAAGTCTATCTTTTTGGTAGATGGGGATTAGGCGAGATAGAGTGAAGTTTGCTGCCCATAGACTTCACGAGGGTGCTCGTGGCCCGGGTGGGAGAACTGAGTGCGTCTCGGCTGCCGGAGGAGGTTCGTGTGTCTGGGAGCGATTTGTTGAGCTCTTCGGGAAGTATTGCTTAGAAACCCGCATGGCGGCCTTGGAGAGAGAGGATTTCGTTGACTCTGGGTTCGAGGTCAGTGGAGGCGTGAGAGGCAGGTTCAGCTGGATGCATGCCGACCGCTACGATGTTTATCCGGTAGGCGAAGAGGATCATTAGATTCGAGGATGGGTTGGCGTGGAATCGTCACGGATCTCGATGGATTTTACTAGTTTTCCATCTTTGTGAGAATGCGATACGAAGATGAAATGGAGTTAGCGAGCAGGCGAGTGGATCGGAGAATCGACACGAGACTTTCTTTTCAGTAGGCCTTGGCTACAGAGAGTTCGAGAGACGGACCGTAGTCGTCTGGCGAGTCACTTGGTACTCGGTTGCCGAGTTATGTTACTACTCATACGCACGGTGGGGCACTGCGAATCGGCGGAGTCGAGTAGTCTTCCGGGGAGTCGAGAGAGAGTATCGTTGTTACCGTTGTGGTCGGAGTGGGCACGAGCGGCGGGATTGCGGGAGAGGGTGGTCTTATAACGCCGTGCAGCGGCCCGGGGACATTTGGCGGGGTGTCGGCTTTGAGAGGAGGTGCTAGTACTTCAACAACGGTTCGGCACATCGAGGCCGGGTTATAGAGTGGTGGTGTTCGGCGGCCCGTGGAGGCCGGGGATATGGAGGCTGGAGGACTTCGGAGGAGTCTTGGTGGGTAGCGGCCAGGCGGGCCCCGAGTGAGGCAATTCACGTCGTTACTCATCGGGAGGCATGATACCCCCAGTGGTGATAGGTACACTATTTACGTATGATATTGAGGCCGAGTGTTATTTGATTAAGGCTCACGCATTTCTTTGTTTACCGAGTTTTATTTTACGCATCGTATGTTGTGTTCCTTTGCTGTTCACTTTAGATTATGACAACTGTAGGGAGGTCGGTTGTGGTTAAATTTGTATATAGAGACCGTCGTTTGATTGTTTGTGAGGTCGGGTTGTTGTCTGTTGATTTACTTCCATTTGAGCTTTCTGATTTTGACCTTATCTTGGGTATGGATTGGTTGGGGAAACATCATGCCGTTATTGATTGCCATCGGAAGGAGATTACTTTTGTGGGTTCGGGGAGACCAGATATCCGATTTGTGGGAGACAGAAAGATTTTGCCTTCGAGTTTTGTATCAGCACTTGAGGCTAGGAGATTGATTCGGAAAGGGTGTGTTGGGTTCTTGGGATATGTGGTTGATTTGAGTAGAGAAGAGGGCAGATTAGAAGATGTGCGGGTTGTTAGAGAGTTCAAGGATGTTTTTCCTGAGGACTTACCGGGGTTGCCGCCAGAGAGGGAGATTGAATTTGCTATTGAGGTTATTCCGAGTACGGCTGTTTTCTCTTCCACCGTACAAGATGGCTCCAGTGATTCTGCAGGGGAATTGCGGACTCGATTCACGGGGTTGTTGGACAAGGGATTCATCGGGGCCAGGTGTATCTCCGTGGGGTGTGAGTGTGTGTGAAAAACAAGGATTGTTCGATGAGGGTACGTGCATTGACTATGCATTTGAATGACCATTAAGACGATGCCATTGCCCGAAATTGGCGATTTGTTTGATCGGTGAAGGATGCAAGGTGGTGTTCTCAGCGAAGATTGATTTGCGGAATGCGGTTATCATCGTTGAGGATCAAAGGAAGGACATTCGAAATCGACTTCCGTCGTTATGGGTATTATGAGTTTATAGTGATGCCATTTGGATTGACAAATGCTGGTACGCCTTTATGGATTTGATGAACGGGTGTTTGAATTATCTGAATGAGTTTGTAGTGGTATTCATTGATGATACTACGATATATTCTAGAGGAGGAGGAGCATGAGGCATTTGCGGATTGTGTTGAGGACCTTGAGATAGCACCGGTTGTATGCCAGTTTTCCAAATGTGAGTTACAGTTGGCGAGTGTAATTCTGGGTCATGTTATTTCTAGAGGTATTTGTGTTGATCCACCAGAAGGTGGAGAATTTGTGAACAATTAGGGCGTCCAAGTTGAGTTTCTTAGGGTTATTTGGTTATTCTGAAGGAGATTCGTCAAGGACTTTTCCTTGATTGGAGCACCATTGACCGGGTTGACCGAGGAAAGAGCTTCCGTTTATTTGGGATGATGATTGTGAAGTTGTTTGAGGTATTAAAGGAAGTTGACTTCGGCTCGGTGTTGGTAAATGCAGTTCGAGGGCTCGTGATTTATGGTGACGCTTAGCGTCGGGGATTCTGCGGTGTGTTACGTCTGAGAATGGGAAGGTGATTGCTACATGGCTTCCCGGCAGTTGAAATCACGAGAAGAACTATCCGACCCATGATCTTGAGCTAAGCGGCGGTAGTCTTTTGCGTTGAAGTTGTGAAGACATTATACGCATGGGGTTAAATGCGGATTTTCACCGATCATAAGAGTTTGATGTATCTACCGGCCTTGATTTGAATTTGAGAGAGAGGAGGTGGATGGAGTTCATCAGTGATTATGACTTGATTATTGAGTACCACCCGAGTAATATAATAGGCGATGCCTTTGAGTAGAAAGAAATCGAGGGTTCTAGAAAGAGGGATGAAAGCAATTTGAGAGTCGATTTTGATGTCGATGGCGACGGGAGATTTTAAATCCATATGAGGAAGTTCGACCGGTGCTTGTGGATCGAGATCTTAGAATTTCAGCAACTTGAGATGAGAGACTACGAGGTTATCATTAGGGATGTGAAGTAGAGATGAATCCAGTTCACGGTTGAGTGAGTTAGTATTGCTTTTATTTTTGTGTGATATTTGATTTTGTGTTATTATATTGTTGTTTGAGAGTGCGTTAAATTTCGAATTAAAATTTTGTAGAGTGAGTGGTGTAATAACCCGTTCACGAAATAAGAAAAAAAATTTAATTTTAGGTGGGTATTGGGACCCGTAAGATAATATAATAATTTCGATGATAATATTATTTAAGTAAAATTTTTGAGCAGTTACATTTATAATTTAGTAGTTTTTGCCATGGAATATTTTATCTTTGGAATGGGTTCGTGGAGATTTAGAAATGCGATAAAGAGAATTAACCCGGCCCGAGCAGGTTCGAGAGTTTTTAAATATCTATCCTTAACATCTTCAGCGTCATCATTTGAGATCATCACGCCTTATATCACAGGGCGAGATATTCACCTACTCCCCCTTAAAAATTTCT
Source organism: Lithospermum erythrorhizon (assembly GCA_019722365.1). NCBI lineage: Eukaryota > Viridiplantae > Streptophyta > Magnoliopsida > Boraginales > Boraginaceae > Lithospermum > Lithospermum erythrorhizon. The sequence continues at coordinate 115,209 of JADFUC010000996.1, forward strand.
TTTTCCATTTATAGCCGGGTGTCGCTCAAACTCGAAGATCGTTTGTAGAATGTCGTTCTCCGTCATTCTCTTCGAGTTAAGGTATGAAAGTTCAAGTCTTTTGATTTCTTGGGTTTGACATGGTTGACTTTTAGTGGACTTTTCCATAATTCAATTTTATGATGAATCTTAGTTGGTCATGGGTTACGTGAGCGTATATAAGTGATTAATTCGTGATTTAAGTGCGTTTGGATGTTATAGTTGGGTTGACTTTTAGGTTTTTAGTTGACTTTTCCGGTTGATATTTTTCTTAGACTTTAAATGTGTAGGGGGCTAGATTGGGGCCTTATTGTAGTTATTGTGATATTAAATTAGTGATTTAAAATTGATTAAAGGGAGATAGGATGAAAAAGTGTTAATTCCAAGTTGAGTTGTAATTGATATTTTGGAGTATAGGTTGTTAATTATGGACCTATTTGATTAACTTAAATGATTTATAAGTTGATTTATAATGATTAAGTAATTAGATGGAATTATAGCGGGGATCGTTGGGTTGTGTCAGATGGGATTATAATTCGATAGTTTGCTCGAGTAAGTATTAAATTTGTTTAGAGATAGTTCCCCTAAGAGTTGGTTATGTATCTTCTAGAGCCGCCCGAGGTAGTAGTAGGTCTTGATTATACTTTACGGGTGTTGCTTAGGCGATTGATAAGTGGAAAAGAGCGATTACCTTGATTGTCTTCATGCTTGAAGGTTTTGCGGTAGCTAGCCGAGGTGAGTACTTATCTACATGGTGCTACGTACTTACTTTAAATTGTGTGAACATGTTATTGTGATATGATTGTGAGAAGGATATACATGTTATTATGATATGATTATGTGAGAATGATATACATGTTATTGTGTTATGATTACGTGAGAATGACATACATGTAATTGTTATATAATTATGTGATTATATTACGTGGCGTTGAAGATTGGCGAGTGCGTAATAGCTTGAACTCTGACTTATATTTACGATTTACGTGGCCTTCTCGGCACTTATGATTTACGTGGCCTTGTCGGCGATTGTGTTTGACTTACGATTGTGAGATGTTTTACACATTATTGCTTGGATATTGTTTGGGAGTAGAGTAAATTTGGTTATTGAGAGGTGATGGTTAGAGTTATGTATGACTTGAGGTGACTTAGGTATCGAGGATTTGACCTATGTTGGGATGATTAGGGGTTAGGTGACTCTCCTTTATGCGAGGATATGCGGCGATATGTGCCTTATACTTAATGTATAAGTGCGGTGTGCCTTATACTTAGTGTATAGAATGCGGTGTGCACTTATACTTAGTGTATGAGTGCGATATGCCTTATACTTTGTGTATGAGTGCGATGGCCTTATACTTTGTGTATAAGTGCGGTGGTATATACTTTGTTTATAAGTGCGGTTTGGCCTTATACCTACGGTATAAGTGCGGAGTGATTGATTAGTCCATTCTACTTGAGGTAGGCAGTTGAGTATATGCGCGTTATAGGATGGTATCTTGGTAGGATAGGAGGTTTGATGACTAGAGTTTTAGTCGTTGTTGAGTCTATTGATTTCTTTTACGGAATTGTGCTTGCTCAAACTTCTATTATATCTTCGTGTATTATGTACGAGATTTCTGTTGAATTATGTTGTATGACCTTTTTAGGTAGTCCACGGATATATGTATTTTATTCATATTTGACTATTATATTATTATTGATTGACTCGTTCCGTATGGTAAGTTCAATACGTGTTAAGTTTCACTAAGCTTCGCGGCTTACCTTTTCGCATTGGCGGCATTTGTTGTGCCGAGGGTTGAGGAGGTTGAGCCAAGAGGCTGTTTGAGAGTTTTGTTCAAGTGGCTAGGTGGCGTCAATTGGTAGAGGATCTGCTGATCGATTTTGATGTGTTGTCAACTGTTTTGATTGTTGTAGTTTCCTTTTGAAACTTTAGCCTTGTCGGCAGTTGTCATTTTGTATTCTGAGTACAGTACTTACTCTCTTTTGTAGCCTTGCCGGCATTACTTTATTTTGGGATATGTTGTGTATATATTTATGGGTTGGTCGTTTCGATATCGGTGATGGATTCTCAAATTTTAAAGCTGTTTTGATTTGGGAAACTTATTTGAGATCACATTTTTGGATGAAGCAATTGTGTTTTTAAGCTGATCGTCCATCGGTTTGGGTGACTCTGTTGTTCAGTTTCAATGACTACTCACCTCAGGCGGCCGACTGGGGCGGGTCGTCTAACATCTTAATTAAATATCGACTTTTCAACCCATTTAGTTACAAATTAACAACAAGTATAGATTGCTAATTATGTTCAAAGACTATTAAAATAGCCAATTCCAACTATCGACTAAATCCATAATTGGTCAACACCTTAACCAAAATACTAATATTTTCAACCAATTTCAATTAACTTGAAAATATCGGCTTTCAACCAACTAAACCCATTTCTAACAACCTATTCCAAAGCCCGTTTACTATAAAATATAATAAAACTACCAGCATATATTCCTCCAACAACTTATAAATCATAATTTTCACCTCAAAACAATCACAATAAAGGTCCAATAACATATTTATACTCTCAACAACTTTTTAGAAAAAGTCAACCCAAAATCAACTCGAAAGTCAACTCAACTATAACAACACTTTCTACCCCAAAATCGGGTGTATCATCTCTATACTATAATCTAAGCCTAAATATGTTATATTCAATAATGTCTCGTAAAAACGAAGACAACCCAAAATTCCAAAAAAGTCAACGGCCTAAAAGCGTCCGAAATTCCACATCAAACACGAAATTTTCAACTCACGAAATACTAAAAAGATCCGACTTTTGCAGCAGATCGAAGGATGATGGGGAGAAACTCTCCAAGAATTTGAGTCAAAGCTTGCAAAATGGAAGAGAAATCGAAGAAAAGAAATTTCAAGGGGGGGATTGGCTCGCTGGCAGAGGAAGAAGAAAGAAGGTTGTTGCCTTCTTTTGGAAGCCTAATGGGTTGGTTTATGGACCCTAATGGGTTGTACGCTGGTTTTGTGTGTGAAACCCGATCGTTTTAATTCAATCGATACTTCTCGTTTTAATTTATCTCGACAACCAACTTCCAAACATCAGCGTTCTACGCTCAAATTATATTACCGCCCAAATAATATCATTTTCATTAGATTACAACTTTAAAATTACGAATACCAAAATATACTACCAACTGACGATTAGATTGTATTTTCAACTATTCAACTTCAAATTTTTTATTTCTCCTCGAAATAATCCACGAGCAACTAGTATACTATTTGATAATATTAGTCTGAGCAGGTTATTACAGCCAGTAGTGGTTAGCCAAAGGTGGGGATTTATCACTCGTTTGACTATCTTATTTATGTTTGAGTGAAGTATATGGTAAATTGGTTGTGACTAAGTATCTGTGTTATGAACTTATCTGTGAGTATAGTTGTGAAATTGTGAAATGTTGAGTTGTATGGTAGTTGTGTTAGATGCATTATGGTAGTAGGTTACATATGAAATTGTTATATTAGAGTATGTTATGGGTATTTATATTGAGAATATTGGGTGATTGTTGCATGGTTGTTCTACCTTAGAGTTGTTGTAGTTGTAGTGATAATTGTTTGAGTTATGTATGTTGGTGTGATGTTGTATGTTTGATGTGTATGTTTGAATTGTGAAATGTTTTAGTTGGGTATGTTTGGGATGATGTGGGGGCTGCCGGGAAAGAAGCTATTTTACTCGTTTGATTATGTGATATGGGGATCTGCGGGTATAACATGTGGGTTAACGTAAGTTGAGTCCTAAAATGTATGTATATTGATGATGATCATTTTTGTGTTATGATCTTTGTGGATAATTGGTTTATTCTTTTTATTGTATATATATACCCAACCGCTACGTCTATATCTTCTATTGTGATGAGTTTTACTCTTTGGTTTCAGATTGGCGTGCCACGATGGATTCGCTCCGTGTAAAACATTTTTAAATTTGAAACTATTTCCACTTTTTATCGAACTATTAGGTTTTTCTTGGTTATGGCTTGAGTGATTTTGTATCGACGGCGTATGGTGACACGGATACTCTGAGTTGTGCGCGACTCAACAGTGCGACTCGGCGAATTAGATATAGCTTCTGATGGTTTACGGTTGACTTTTGTGTTGACGGTTGACACCTAACGTTGATTTTTGATTTCGGAGATTAAAAATCCCGGCCGAGGTGAATAATGTAATAACCCGTTACGCTAGCGATTTTATTAAATTATATTTGTCGGTGGTGGGACCCGGAGATGATATCAATAATTTCGGAATAGTATCGATATATCGAGACGAGTATGAGATGAGTAGTAATATATGCCTCGAGAATACTTGCATTTGAAATCGTTTTCATTAAAATTTTATGCCAAAAAGTGGAGAAATAAAACCGCAACCAAACGACACTTAACTTTTTCCCTTTAAATATCTCACCAACCTTATCCACTATTCATCATCTTCATCAAAACCCATCCTTTCCCAATTGTTTGGCGAGGTCGCATCCCACACACTTTGAAATTTTTTCTTCCATTCTTCCAATTCTTTGGGGCTCAAGACATTAAAAGTTGATTATCTTCCCCTCATCATTCTATACTCATTAAGGTAAGAAAGTTTGAAGCTTTGTGATGTTTTCTTAAGTTTTTGGAGAGGTTGATTTTAGTTTACTTTTTGTTTTGAATTTTGAAAGTTGTAAATGGTATAGAAGTATCCTCTAGGCTTGAATTATGTGTTTGGTAGCGATTATAATTGATTTTAGGGGTTGAAATGTGATGAATTGGGTTACTGACTTTTAGGTTGACTTTTCGAAATTTCTTAAATTGTATATGATGTTTGAAATCTTAATATAGTCGTTTAATACTTGGCGTAGTAATATTTTCACCTAGAGTTGTTAAGTTGATAAGCATAATTGTTGTAAGTTGGAAGCCAATGTTATAATAGGAACTTTTAGTTGGGTTATTTGGGAGTATAAATATGAGATAAAGTATAAAAGTAAAAGAGAGAACATCTTACGGTTGTATATTATAAGCAATGATAATTATAATTTTGAATGCTTGTTTTAGGCATTGATCGTAAGGAAAGATTCGTTGTTATGATTGTGTGGAGTTTATAGCTAGCCGGTGAGTAGTTATCTCACGGTGTATATATATGTATTTACTTGGTGTGTGAGCTATGATATTGTTTATTGATTACTTAGGACTTATATATGTGAATATTGATTGTGATTGATATTTGAGCATGATATTGTGGAATTTTGTGTTATCTTGTTGATTGGATGTTGGAAGTTGAGTAGTTGAGCTATTGGGAGATGTTTAGTTGGAATCATGGAGTGTTTTTTTGGATGTGTTTAGTCGAGTTTTTGAGTGTAGCCTTCGGTGATTTGACTTGTATCGATATTTAAGATGGGATTGTTGGATGATTTGAGTATTAAAAAATTTCCTAAGAGTAGGAAATGATTGTGGGATAGGATCGTTAGGTTGTTATTGCCTCGTGCCCGATTGTTGAGTGTGTTGTTATTGCACCGTGCCCGGTATTGAGTGTGTTGTTATTGCATGCTTGATTTACTTAGTGTGTTATTGTGCCACCGTGCCCGATTATTGAGTGTGTTGTTATTGCCTCGTACTTCGATTATTGAGTGTGTTGTTATTTCCTTGTATGGCCCAGTGCGAGTGTTTTGTTCTCCTTGCAGGAGTTCAGGAGAACATTTATAGGGCATTAGTGGTAGAAAGCCGGATATATTAGGTTAGTTGAGTTGTATATTGTGGATGTTGGGCTGCTTTTGGTATAGTTGAAGATTGAATTTGGATGATTGATAGCTAGAATTGTGGTATGCAATTTGGACTTTCATGGTTATAGTTTCATGTGGATTGTGTGATTCTATCTTTGGATTTGGATTCTTTATTGAGACATGCTTGTTCACGATATGTTGTTCCATTAATGGAATGTATGATTTTGTAAATTCATTTCCTTATTGGAGACCTTGGAATTGTGATATATTATAGCATGTATAAGAATTCCCTTGAAATCATAAGTTATGGCCTTGATATGTATCTTTCTTTTTATTCTTGGAGGATATCTTGGATATATATATATATGACTCCTAGCTATATTTTACCATTTCATTGTTTGCGGACTAAGTTTCACCCTGTGATAAGTATTCACTAAGCTTCGCAACTTACACCCTATTCGTCTTGGGCGGCATGATTTTTCGTGTCAGGTTGACAGGTGGCGACTTGACATCTTCGTCTTGTTTGTGCGATCGTGGTTTGGAGCTTAGGTGAGCGACGGGTGGCAGATGATCCTCACAGTCTTGTCTAGCTGTTGTAGTTGTTGTTTCTGTTTTAGTCATGTCTATCATGTTGTATTGGATTTCAGACTGAGTTGATTTTATTTCATGTATTTTGGCAAACTGATGTAAAGTATTTTGGGGAGTTTATGTTTTATGGATTGACTTGTGTGATTAGGTATCGCCACGATGGATCGTTTTATTTAAACCGTCTTTTCAGGACTTTTATTGTGAAATTTCGATTTGTTTAAAAACAGGTTGTCTTTAAAAATGAGTCATCCATCGATTTGGTGACTCACGGTGTTGAGATCGTGATGACTCGACCTCGAGGGGCGGCCAGGCACAGGGCGGATCGTTAAGTAAGGTCGAAACTTTTCTTGTAAAGTTTCGTGGTGGTAAATAGGCTGATCCTTTTAAATTTTAGTTTTTTTATTTCTTGTTGTTGGAAATCGGATCTACTGTTCGGTTACTGTGTTATTTAAGTTATCATATTTGTTATTTTTGTTGAGTTTTATCTGTTGTTTTTGTTTTAAATTTTGAGAAATTCAAATTACTTTGTGTTATTTGTGCTTTGTGTTACAAAATTATATTTGTTTAAATATGACGTCACATTTGCAAATCATTATGATTGTGTTCGGTTTGATGGAATCAAACTTATGCAAAAAAAAACGTAACAAAAGATGAAAAAAGATTGAAATGAATGAAAATGTTGCCAATATTTATTTGAACTTATCGATCTTTGAAACCTCATTTGCCTAGTAAAATGTTCTTACTTGAGAAGTTCTTTAAGTTTAGATTTGGATACTTAAGGATATAGAAAGAAAATATTGATATTTTACTAAACATTTACAATATTAAGTTGAATTGGCGATAAGAATATAGTGATTATGCTTTCGCATTTCTCTTTAAATACTTCTCCATTCTTTTAGTGATGTTAAATATGCTATTAAGTATGGTAGGGATGAGGTCACCTTAGATATTGTAGTAAATGGTCTTATAAATAAAGAATTGGACATAAAAAAATTGTATGGGGTATAAAATTCCGGAGGTTATGCATGTGAGGGGTGGAGAAGCCTCAGAATATGTTTAATTCCCAAAGAATGTACATAATGTGGACAATACTAAAAGGCACTTACACTAAAAAGGGTAGATCTAAGTTAAGGTCTAATGGGAAAAAGTATTTTCATTTTCATGAATTTGGTCACTTCATTAAGGATTGCCCTAAGTCTAATAAAAATCGGAAAAATGAGCATGCTAATTTGGCTATCTGTGAGGGTAATTTGGGTGATGTTTTTATGACTAGTAATCTTTATGATTATGCATTGTTGAACTCGTTCTCGATTCTTTATCTGAAGTCGGATTAGTTGGTAGACTTTAATTGTACTTCATATGACTCATTTTCAAAATATCTTTCATACTATAAAAATGTTGAACTTGGCTTTGTGTCATTAGCAAATTCTAAAAGCGCAATAATGTTAGGAATAGGAGATGTATGCCTTAGGTTTCTCTTAAGTTACGTGTTTACTTTACAAGAATGTTAGGCATGTTCTAATTTATGGTATAATTTTGTTTATTGTGCAAATACTTGAGGATGATGGTTTGGAGAGGATAAAATGGGGTAAGGGGGTTATGAAAATTCTGAAGGGGTCACTTGTTGTTTTTTCTTGAAAGAAAAATAACATGTATGTTTGTCATGCTGAACCTGCTTATCTATTTGTGAACTACGTAGTGAATGTAATGCAGCAATAGATTAGGTCATTTAAGTAATAAGCGATTAAATTTTACATAAAGATGGTCATTTTGGTAGTGATAAAATGTCAGCGTCCTTTTGTGAATCTTGGGAAGCAACATGTTGATTAGAACTCTATTAAGAGAAAGTAGAAGGCTCTTTTAGCCATGTCGATCATTCTAAGAGTTTGAGGATGTTACGTTACTACCACTACTTATTTGATTAATAGGTCAGTAGTGCTTTCTTTAGGAGGAAAAGTTCTTGAATTTACGTTTCTGAGATAAACCTCTTATTTAAGTAATCTAAAGTTTTGGATTTGTGTTGGCTATGTGCATTAAAAAGGATGATAAGTTAGAACCTAGAATCTAGAAATGTGTTTTCTTGGGGCATCTGAAGGGATAAAGGTTATAGATTTTAGAGGATATTGCTTGAATCGGGATAAAAAGTTTCCGATAAGTAGAGATGTTATTTTAATGAAAATGAATTTACCTGCTTGACTGCCCTTGCTTCCCCTATAAATGATGCTCCAAATCAGGTGGAGCAATTGTGTGATAACACTAATCAACCTGAACCTTCTATTGAAATGAGATTTCATAAATTAGTTATTGTAAATCAAGATGAGACTGCCAATAAGATTGAAGTAATGTTATTCTGATAGTTTACCCTATCTGAGATGTTTGGATGATATGCATGATAAGTTACGATTCTCATGTTGTGGATTCGATGTTCTTGATGCCAATGTTTTACTGATTCTAATATTTTGAATGATTATCCAAATCTGAGGATAGAAACAAAGAACGTTAAAATACACGAGAGATATAGAGATGACAATTTAAATGTTAGCAATTTATACATTTTTTTGCTTTTAATGTGTTTGAATCCCTTGAGTGTGATGAGCCTAAAACTTACAAAGAAGCATCAAGGTGAAATATTCAATGAATGGATTTGTCATGAATGGTGAAATAGAATCCCTAAATTAACCCAACTTGAAAACTTGTTTCCTAAACCCCTAGTTGCTCTGTGGTAGACTATAAGTAGTTGTTTAAGGTTAAGAAAGAAACCGATAAGGTCGGTTAAGGCTCGGTTAGTAGCTTAAGGGATTTAGTCAAGGAGAAATAAGACAAATGCAATTTTGCTCGTGTTGTTAAGTTTACTCTTGTTAGAATTATGCTTGCTTTAGTTGCTCATTTTAATGGGGAATTAAAATAAATGGATGTAACTACTTAACTCTTGCATGGTGATCTTGACAAAATATCTATGTCATCTTGAGGACTTTATGGACCCTAAATTACGATAATATATGTTTGTTAAAAATGCCTTGTATGGTTTAACCCAGATCACTAAGCAATGGAATATTAAATTTGACAGCCCCATCTTTGATCCTTGAGATTTAAAAGCTCTTCGATCATTTCCTTTACTTTAACAATATAGACTCTGTGACTATATTTCTTTTAATTTATGTGGATGACATGCTGATTCTTAGTTCGTGTCTAAAGTCTATTAACCATGTGGAAAAATGTCTTTGTTATAATTTTGATATGAAAGACTTGGGTGATGCTAATAAAATTCTAGGTATGAACATTATTATTAGAGGCAGAAAGAAATCTACTCTTGTTTTAAATCCAAGGTGTATATGTTGAAAAAGTTTTTTGAGTAAATTTTCTATATATGCATTTGCTAAATCTGTGAATGTACCTCTTGCTTCTCATTTTGTGTTAAGTAAGGATCAGTCTTCCAAGACTGAAATCGGAATAAATGATATGAAGAATGTGCCATATTCTAATGCTATAGGATCTATTATGTATCTCATGGTTAGCACTAGGCCTGATATTACATATGCGGTTAGTTGCTTGAGTAGATATATGTCTAATCTGGTATGCCTCATTGGAATGCTTTAAAGTGGTTGTTAAGGTATTTGAAATCTATTGATGTTGGTTTGAGTTACTCTAGATATCATGATGGCATGCAAATTAGTTGGTTATGTAGATTCCAATTATGCTAATGATAGAAACAATATGAAATCTACTCTTTGCTTATGTATTTGCTGTGTGGCTCTTACATAAGTTGGAAGTCTCAACCTAATCCGTTGTTGTTTTATCTACTATTGAATTTGAGTATGTAGGCACCAACCCAAAGCTTTAAAGAAGCTATTTGTTAGGGCTTTGTGTAATGCGAAATGGGTTTTTACGGTTGTGTTTTCGATAGTCAATGCTATTCAATTGAGTAAAAATCATGTTTTCCATGATATGACTAAACATATTGATGTCGATTTTATTATATTTGTGATATTGTTGAGCTTGGATTGTGAAGTTAGAGAAAATTCCCTCGAGGAATTTAATCCTAATGATAATAATGTCTGTCTTTGCCAATGGAGAAATTCATTTCGTGTCAAAGAATCCTGAACTTTGACATAGGTTGATTGACGGTTGCGTAACTAGAACTCGATGACCTTTTGGTAGAGTTCGGTCCCTTAGGGACTTGTTTGCTTGGTGTTTTTTACCCCGGTTTTTGTGATAGTATACTTTATTATACACTTCGTTACTTGTATTGTGTCTTTGTGATTTTACAAATAACGGTTTTAGCGAAGATGACGTCCTATGAAATAACCCGTTACGCCTAAGTGATTTTATTAAATTATATTTATCGGTCGGTGGTGGGACCCGGAGATGATATCAATAATTTCGGAATAGTATCGATATATCGAGACGAGTATGAGATGAGTAGTAATATATGCCTCGGGGAATAACACATTTGAAATCGGTTTCATTGAGATTTAAGTACGGAAAGTGGAGAAATTAACCGAAACCAAACGGGACTTAAGTCATTAAATATCCACTATCCTTATCATTTTCATCGTTATCCAAAACACAAAACCCGTCACTTCTAGCGAATGTGAGGGGCGAACTCGGCTCTATCCACTCCCCCACTTTGAATTTTTTCTTCCATTTCTTTCATTTCTTTGTGGCTCAAGACACAAAAAGTTGATTTTCATCTTCCGCTCAGCATTCTCTACCAGCGTGAGTAAGAAAGGTTAAATCTTGTTGGATATTTCATAAGTTGTGGAAGTTTGACTTTTGTTGACTTTTAAGATTTTGAGATTTGGGACTTTAAATGGTATAGAGGTTTCATCTAAGCTCGGATTAAGTGATTTGAGGTGATTATAATCGATCTTTGGGGTTGAAATGTGTTGATTTTGAGAGTTGACTTTTGTTGACTTTTTCCAAACTTCCTTAAATTGTATTATGATGTTATGGGATCTTAATATAGTTATTTTGGAGTATAAGTGGGATGTTTTGATGTTGATTGGAAGAGAATATTATGAGTTAGGTTTTGTAAGTGAGTGGTAATTGGGTTTTTGAATTTAAGGTTGATTATATGGATTAATTGGTTGGGGGATTGATTGGAAAGTGTTTAGAGTGTTGGAATTGGGGTAGGGGGAGGGGGCCGAAATTTATTGTGTTGGGGTGGTTGGAATTTCGTTGTTTTATTAGTCGTTAAAAGCGCGTAGTAATATTATCACCTAGAGTTGTTAAGTTGATAACTATAATTGTTGTAAGTTGGATAGTTAAAAACTAAAATGGGGTTATGATTGTAGTAAGTAGTAATTGTATTTTCGGGTGTTTGTGATTAGGCGTGGAGCGTGGGGAAAACGACACTTGGACTAATTAGGCGGGGCGCTATTATTTGCTAGCCAAGGTGAGTATTTATCTCACGGGTGTAGATTAATTTACTTCATCGTGGATGTGTTACATTTGTTGATGTTGTGAGCATGTTTATGTATGTATCAATGTGTTGATTGTTGAGTATGTATGGTTAGTTAGTGGTTGCCTTGTACTATGAATGCGAGTGTGTGGTAATTTGCCTTGTACTACAGTACGAGTGTGTTGTGGTTCTTGCTCTTCTGATGCAGTGTGATGTGGTTGCCTTGTACTATGGTACGGGTGTGTTGTGATTGCCTTGTACTGCAGTGCGAGTGTGGTGATTGCCTTGTACTACGATGCAGTGTGTTGTGTTTGCCTCGTATCTCGTTCACAGTGTCTTCATTATCGGTATTGCCTTATACTTCGGTATGAGTGTGTTGTGTTTTCCTTATTTTCTGGTATGAGTGTGTTGTGGTTTCTTGTACTACGAATGCAGTGTGTTGTGGTGCCTTGTAGTGCGAGTGTGTTGTGGTTGCATTGTACTGCAGTGCGAGTGTGTTGTGGTCGCATTGTACTACGGTACAAGTGTGTGGTGATTGCCTTGGTACTACGTACAAGTGTGTTGTGGTTTCCTTGTGCACGGTACAAGTGTGTTGTGTTTGCCCACCTCGTCTCGTTCTGAGGTGTCTTTGATATCGATTATTGCCTTATGCCGGTATGAGTGTGGTGTGTTTGCCACCCATTTTCGTTCTGAATGTATGTTGTATAACTTATGTCGAGCGTGCATAAGTTTCTTCTACTGAGGTTGAGGTTGATTATATGCGCGTTAGTTGTAGGAATCGGTTGCGTTCGATTGATTGAGTTGTTTAGGCGTGAAATTTGAGTAGTACTAGCGTTGTTGTAAGTTGAGAAGTTGGATGGTCTAGTTGTTGAGGTGGGTGAGATTTTGCATTGTTGAGTTGATAGAGTATAAGTTGTGGTTGGAATAGTATTGTTGTCATTGTTTACTTAGGATAGCATGATCTTGATATTGGTTGTCTTTTATTAGTATGTGCATGTTTGTTAGATTGGGCCTATGAACTAACAACATAGTAATGGTGACATGATATAACCTTGCGATGTAAGCATGATAATGAACTTCGCTAATGATATACTCTTTATATAAGGCCTTGAATAGTATTGTATCATGCATCATCTACCTATTTTATGCGAAATTAATAATTTTATAGTACACTACTCGTGGGAGTGAGTTAATTTTCGGTCTTGAGATACATATTCACTTAGACTTCGTAGCTACGCTTATTATTTATGAAGCATTTTCATTGTGCCGGGTTGACAAGTAATTGTTGTAAGCGTTATTCGAGCTTGTTCGGTGATCGTGCACCCCAGAGCCTAGGTGGCGATGGGATCGCGATTAGATCTCGCATTCTCATCGTTTTGATTGTATTCGGTTATGCGTATTGTTGTATTTAGGGGATTTGGTGGATATTGTAGATATTAAATACATGATGTTTGTTGTATGTTGTTGTAAGTGTGTGGTTAGGAAATACCACGATGGATTCTTTTTCTTAAAAACTTCTCTTGTCCATGTATATATTATTTTATGAGTTTATTTAAGGGCAAAATTGGGTTTTTGTAAAATTGAACATCATCGGCGGTAATTCGACTACAGTGTCTAGGATTTGGACAATTAACCTTAGGGGCGGCCGACTGGGGCGGGCGTTACATCCTATGTCAGTGCATTGTCTTGGTCCAAAGGTGGAGATTGTAATAATTTATTGACCCACATCAATGGAATCGACCCAACGCACTTTTGATTAAACCTATACTAACCTATTATAATATTATTTATATGAGTATTTGTCCTCTAGTTTTATTAACCCAAAAAGAATACATCCTTCATCTTTATTATTTTGTACACTTGTAAGAAAGCTAGTTCTTCGTTCCTCTCGATAAAATACATGTGTAAATCTTTGAGAGTTTGGGCAGCCGGGTGGGTTGCCCCTTAGGCCAATTGGTGGTAAATTTGACTTTGGTTTATGCGGAATCGGTGTCGAGCGATACGAGCGAGCTCATGACAATCTATTGGATCTATAATCATTATAAAATCTATTTTTAATTCAATCCAATTATAGAATAATTGAACATAATGAAAGCTTGCACATCGATCTTTTCATATTGTATGTGATGTTCTCAGTCAAAATTTTATAGATAAATTATGTTTAAAAATTTAGGGAAAAGGGACAAACAACATAATTTTAATATAATGAATATCATTTTTGAAAAATATTTAATAAATTATATTTAAAAAAAATAGGAAGTGAATGTCATTTCGTAGTTGCTCACTATTTTTGAAGCAGACATCACATACCACTTTATGTTGGGCCAGCGTATATCATTTTTATATTATTAAGTTCAACACATATAATATAGAGATATGTTCATCTAATAATAGCATCAATTTGGTGATAAAATAAATTTATTCTATTATAAGCCTGCTAGCTCTAATTGTTGAAATATTTGAGTAAATTAAATAGTAAACCATGGCATTTGTATAGTGTTGTTGGTAAGCAATACGTAATA